>CM060632.1:33845148-33860148 GCA_030578275.1 Meda fulgida | reverse complement strand
CAGGAAGTAAACAGAGCGTTACTGACAGACTGGAGAGAGGAGCCGCAACAATGGAGGATATGAGGAAATAATCAGCATTACAGTTCTAGAAGAGACCAAAACATCAAGACTTTGAATATGCAGTCAAACCAAATATTATTCAGACACCAGATATATTGTTTTACTAGTGTGTGCAGGACACTAGAGTTCATTTAGAAGTGAGGAGAGCAAAATAAAGTGACATATTATACACAACAACTCTTCATACAGTGACTACCAGTAACATTTAGAAAGATTTGGGAGCAGAAATGATTGCGTCACTTTGAGCTGATCGTGTTTTCTTCAGTGTTTTTCTGTAACTGCTGATGCTCTTTTACACACACACTGAACAACATGAAGCATTGCTTGGTCACTGGTGGAGCTAAACTGGTATTCTCTAATTGTGTAGTTAAATTTACCAGCTGACAGATATTCATCATAATTCATGTGTGAGAGTCTAACAGAAGGACGAACAACACCAGTGAAATATCCCTGAGTTCTGCTCATATTAACACCATTCTCTGAACTACAGCGAATAAACGGATGATGCGAGGAATGCTGTGGATGAGTGTTGGTTTGACTGGAGCTCTCTTTAAAACATCCATTCACATAAGAAGCCAGTGGGAAAACAACACACATGATCGCAGTCCATCTCAAAGCTAAAGAGGAACAACCGAGAAACCGTGAAGCTGAAGAAACGAGACGTGATTCTGAGCCAAAACAGCGTCGCTTATGTAAGATTATAAAACATATATCCTGAAAAGCGTCCTGGGTTAGCTGAACATTCACGATGCAGGACAGATAAAAATAGTGTGTTTGTGAGCTCCTATGCAGCATCTGCCCGGAGAACGAGCGACACACACACACACACGCACGCACGTGAGGTTGAACCGAGGTCAAAGGTCGTAAGTGTGTGATACCTGATGAAGCAGCTGAAGAGACGAGTAGTGTTTCGGATGATGCGAGCCGCTCTCGACTCCTCGTGTTGACATCGCTGAAGCGTGAGGCCGTCATCCATGTGTCCTTCTGCATGAAGACAGGCCTGAAACACACACTCAGCTGAAACTCACACTCAGCTGAAACTCACACTCAGCTGAAACTCACACTCAGCTGAAACACACACTCAGCTGAAACACACACTCAGCTGAAACACACTCAGCTGAAACTCACACTCAGCTGAAGAAACTCACACTCAGCTGAAACTCACACTCAGCTGAAACTCACACTCCGCTGAAACACACTCAGCTGAAACACACACTCAGCTGAAACTCACACTCAGCTGAAACTCACACTCAGCTGAAACACACACTCAGCTGAAACTCACACTCAGCTGAAACACACACTCAGCTGAAACACACACTCAGCTGAAACTCACACTCAGCTGAAACTCACACTCAGCTGAAACTCACACTCAGCTGAAACACACACTCAGCTGAAACTCACACTCAGCTGAAACACACACTCAGCTGAAACACACACTCAGCTGAAACTCACACTCAGCTGAAACTCACACTCAGCTGAAACACACACTCAGCTGAAACACACACTCAGCTGAAACACACACTCAGCTGAAACACACACTCAGCTGAAACTCACACTCAGCTGAAACACACTCAGCTGAAACACACACTCAGCTGAAACTCACACTCAGCTGAAACTCACACTCAGCTGAAACTCACACTCCGCTGAAACACACTCAGCTGAAACTCACACTCAGCTGAAACTCACACTCAGCTGAAACTCACACTCAGCTGAAACACACACTCAGCTGAAACACACACTCAGCTGAAACACACACTCAGCTGAAACACACACTCAGCTGAAACTCACACTCAGCTGAAACACACACTCAGCTGAAACTCACACTCAGCTGAAACACACACTCAGCTGAAACACACACTCAGCTGAAACACACTCAGCTGAAACACACACTCAGCTGAAACACACACTCAGCTGAAACACACTCAGCTGAAACACACTCAGCTGAAACTCACACTCAGCTGAAACTCACACTCAGCTGAAACTCACACTCAGCTGAAACTCACACTCAGCTGAAACACACACTCAGCTGAAACACACACTCAGCTGAAACTCACACTCAGCTGAAACACACACTCAGCTGAAACACACACTCAGCTGAAACTCACACTCGCTGAAACACACACTCAGCTGAAACACACACTCAGCTGAAACACACACTCAGCTGAAACTCACACTCAGCTGAAACTCACACTCAGCTGAAACTCACACTCAGCTGAAACTCACACTCAGCTGAAACTCACACTCAGCTGAAACTCACACTCCGCTGAAACACACTCAGCTGAAACACACACTCAGCTGAAACTCACACTCAGCTGAAACTCACACTCAGCTGAAACACACACTCAGCTGAAACTCACACTCAGCTGAAACACACACTCAGCTGAAACACACACTCAGCTGAAACTCACACTCAGCTGAAACTCACACTCAGCTGAAACTCACACTCAGCTGAAACACACACTCAGCTGAAACTCACACTCAGCTGAAACACACACTCAGCTGAAACACACACTCAGCTGAAACTCACACTCAGCTGAAACTCACACTCAGCTGAAACACACACTCAGCTGAAACACACACTCAGCTGAAACACACACTCAGCTGAAACACACACTCAGCTGAAACTCACACTCAGCTGAAACACACTCAGCTGAAACACACACTCAGCTGAAACTCACACTCAGCTGAAACTCACACTCAGCTGAAACTCACACTCCGCTGAAACACACTCAGCTGAAACTCACACTCAGCTGAAACTCACACTCAGCTGAAACTCACACTCAGCTGAAACACACACTCAGCTGAAACACACACTCAGCTGAAACACACACTCAGCTGAAACACACACTCAGCTGAAACTCACACTCAGCTGAAACACACACTCAGCTGAAACTCACACTCAGCTGAAACACACACTCAGCTGAAACACACACTCAGCTGAAACACACTCAGCTGAAACACACACTCAGCTGAAACACACACTCAGCTGAAACACACTCAGCTGAAACACACTCAGCTGAAACTCACACTCAGCTGAAACTCACACTCAGCTGAAACTCACACTCAGCTGAAACTCACACTCAGCTGAAACACACACTCAGCTGAAACACACACTCAGCTGAAACTCACACTCAGCTGAAACACACACTCAGCTGAAACACACACTCAGCTGAAACTCACACTCGCTGAAACACACACTCAGCTGAAACACACACTCAGCTGAAACACACACTCAGCTGAAACTCACACTCAGCTGAAACTCACACTCAGCTGAAACTCACACTCAGCTGAAACTCACACTCAGCTGAAACTCACACTCAGCTGAAACTCACACTCAGCTGAAACACACACTCAGCTGAAACACACACTCAGCTGAAACACACACTCAGCTGAAACACACACTCAGCTGAAACACACACTCAGCTGAAACTCACACTCAGCTGAAACACACACTCAGCTGAAACACACACTCAGCTGAAACACACACTCAGCTGAAACTCACACTCAGCTGAAACACACACTCAGCTGAAACTCACACTCAGCTGAAACTCACACTCAGCTGAAACTCACACTCAGCTGAAACACACACTCAGCTGAAACACACACTCAGCTGAAACACACACTCAGCTGAAACTCACACTCAGCTGAAACACACACTCAGCTGAAACACACACTCAGCTGAAACACACACTCAGCTGAAACTCACACTCAGCTGAAACTCACACTCAGCTGAAACACACACTCAGCTGAAACACACACTCAGCTGAAACACACACTCAGCTGAAACACACACTCAGCTGAAACACACACTCAGCTGAAACACACACTCAGCTGAAACACACACTCAGCTGAAACACACACTCAGCTGAAACACACACTCAGCTGAAACTCACACTCAGCTGAAACTCACACTCAGCTGAAACACACACTCAGCTGAAACTCACACTCAGCTGAAACACACACTCAGCTGAAACTAAAACTCACACTCAGCTGAAACTCACACTCAGCTGAAACTCACACTCAGCTGAAACACACACTCAGCTGAAACTCACACTCAGCTGAAACACACACTCAGCTGAAACTCACACTCCGCTGAAACACACTCAGCTGAAACACACACTCAGCTGAAACACACACTCAGCTGAAACACATACTCAGCTGAAACACACACTCAGCTGAAACACACACTCAGCTGAAACTCACACTCAGCTGAAACTCACACTCAGCTGAAACACACACTCAGTTGAAACACACACTCAGCTGAAACACACACTCAGCTGAAACACACACTGAAACACACACTGAACAGGTTTCATTCCAACAATGGTCAACGCATGGCTAAGTTAATGCGAGTCTTTAAACTACATTTTTACTAATTTTGGGGACTTTTTTATTAATTTTGGTGGCATGTTTACTCATTTTGGGGGCATTTTACTAATTTAGGGGGCATTTTCATTTATTTAGGTGGCATATTTACAAATTTTGAGGGCATTTTTCTCATTTTGGGGGCTTTTTACAAATATTGGGGGCATTTATATTAATTTTGGTGGCATTTTTTCACATTATGGGGGCATTTTTACTAATTTGGGGGCATTATCACTAATTTTGGGGACATTTTTACAATTTTTGGGGGCATTTATATTAATTTTGGGGACATTTTTTCACATTTTGGGGGCATTTTTACTAATTTTGGCGGCATTTTTACAAATTTTGGGGGTATTTTTATTAATTTTGGTGCCTTTTTCACATTTTGGGGGCATTTTTATTCATTTGGGGGGCATTATTACTAATTTCGGCGGCATTTTTACAAATTTTGGGGACATTTTTATTAATTTTGGTGGCATGTTTACTAATTTTGGGGGCATTTTACTAATTTAGGGGGCATTTTCATTTATTTCGGTGGCATATTTACACATTTTGAGGGCATTTCTTCTCATTTTGGGGGCTTTTTACAAATTTGGGGGGTATTTATATTAATTTTGGTGGCATTTTTTCACATTATGGGGCATTTTTCACATTTGGGTGGCATTTTTACTAATTTTGGGGGCATTTTTATTCATTTGGGGGGCATTTTTACTAATTTTAGGGACATTATTAATTTTGGTGGCATGTTTACTAATTTAGGGGGCATTTTCATTTATTTCGGTGACATATTTACAAATTTTGAGGGCATTTTTTCTCATTTTGGGGGCTTTTTACAAATTTTGGGGGTATTTATAATAATTTTGGTGGCATTTTTTCACATTATGGGGCATTTTTCACATTTGGGTGGCATTATTACTAATTTTGGGGGCATTTTTATTCATTTGGGGGGCATTTTTACTAATTTTGGGGACTTTATTAATTTTGGTGGCATGTTTACTAATTTTGGGGGTATTTATAATAATTTTGGTGGCATTTTTTCACATTATGGGGGCGTTTTTACTAATTTGGGGGCATTATTACTAATTTTGGGGACATTTTTACAAATTTTGGGGGCATTTATATGAATTTTGGTGCCATTTTTTCACATTTTGGGGGCATTTTTATTCATTTGGGGGGCATTTTTACTCATTTTGTGGGCATTTTTACTAATTTTGGGGGCATTTTTATTATTTTTGGTGGCATTTTTGCTCCGAGCCCCAGGTGTGTGTGTGGCGTAACGCCGCGGCTCTTTCTTGAGCCTCTTCTGTCACGAGGCCCATTTCAGGTCACTAAGCCTGGTCTATATGAACTATGATGCAGATGTGAAGCTCACTCGTCGCTTGAGCGGCCCCAGGCGAGCAGATTTGACGTCGGGCGCCTGATAGGACAGCCACAGTCCCGTCGCCACGTGCATCACGAAACACTGAGAGTCTCCGTACTTGATCTCCGCCACTCCCATGCCCTCGATGTCCCGCTTCGGACTGCACTCCAACTTATCCTGAACACAAAACACACATTTAGAGGAGATCTACAGTGTGTGAGACGATTCATTTGACATCAAGGCAAAGCAAGGCACTTTTGTGTCTAGAGCACATTTAAAGCAGCCACTGCTGCCCAAAGTGCTGTACAAGCAAACAACTTTAGACAACAAATGCAGAAACTCAGGAACACACACAAATTCATAACATTACATTGAACCAAGAAAGATGTGCATGTGACATCAGATTAAAACTAAAAACAATATAAAAATGCATAATATTGTTATATATTATTAATGTGATTTTACTTCTTTTCATTTAGTTTAACCTGATGTATTAAAATAACTAAAACTGAAAAAAGTCTACATAGACATATTAAAACAAGACAAACTCAACAAAATGAATAAATCTTAAAAAATATGACAATAAAAATGTAAAACATTAATAAAAACTATAATAGCATTTCAATTATACTAAAATAACACGTTTCTTTTGCAATCTGGAGGCCGTTTCAAAGAAATGTAAAATGATGAGGATTAAAAAGAAATGAATAAAAGCCATTTATACATACATAAAAAAAACATAAAATAAAATATAAAAATACAAAAACATTTTTTTTTATTTTACTTCTTTTCATTTAATTCAATTTGGAGGCTGATTAAAATAATCAGAAAATATCACCTCTATAAACATCTCTTGCTCTTTCTGACAAGCATTGAATATGAATACCTAACAAGCGCAGTTTAACCGAGAGCGTGAGCCGTTTCCAGCTCATCACTCGTGATTCTGTGCGCTTGACCTGAAAACATGATGATAGATCTCGAGCTCTTCAACAATCCTGTGAACAACACAACATTTCATCCCGAGGAACGCTGAGGAATCCCACAACACTGCATCGGCAGGAATAAACTCAACGCAGCGGAGGAAGAACGTGGAGGACAAATGACACGCTCTAAAAGTGATGGTTGTTATTTAATAAAGCTCTGCAGGAAGATCCTCTTTGTGGAATATTGTGTGTGTGTGTGTGTGTGTGTGTGTGAATGCACATTATCTCAGATTACTAATGCACTGAATGTAGTGTGTGTGTGTGTGTGTGTGTGTGTGTGTGTGTGTGTGTGTGTGTGAATGCACATTATCTCAGATTACTAATGCACTGAATGTAGTGTGTGTGTGTGTGTGTGTGTGTGTGTGTGTGTGTGTGTGTGTGTGTGTGTGTGAATGCACATTATCTCAGATTACTAATGCACTGAATGTAGTGTGTGTGTGTGTGTGTGTGTGTGTGTGTGTGTGTGTGTGTGTGTGTGTGTGTGTGTGAATGCACATTTTCTCAGATTACTAATGCACTGAATGTAGTGTGTGTGTGTGTGTGTGTGTGTGTGTGTGTGTGTGTGTGTGAATGCACATTATCTCAGATTACTAATGCACTGAATGTAGTGTGTGTGTGTGTGTGTGTGTGTGTGTGAATGCACATTTTCTCAGATTACTAATGCACTGAATGTAGTGTGTGTGTGTGTGTGTGTGTGTGTGTGTGTGTGTGTGTGTGTGTGTGTGTGTGTGTGTGTGTGTGTGTGTGAATGCACATTTTCTCAGATTACTAATGCACTGAATGTAGTGTGTGTGTGTGTGTGTGTGTGTGTGTGTGTGTGAATGCACATTATCTCAGATTACTAATGCACTGAATGTAGTGTGTGTGTGTGTGTGTGTGTGTGTGTGTGTGAATGCACATTATCTCAGATTACTAATGCACTGAATGTAGTGTGTGTGTGTGTGTGTGTGTGTGTGTGAATGCACATTATCTCAGATTACTAATGCACTGAATGTAGTGTGTGTGTGTGTGTGTGTGTGTGTGTGTGTGTGTGTGTGTGTGTGTGTGTGTGTGTGTGTGTGAATGCACATTTTCTCAGATTACTAATGCACTGAATGTAGTGTGTGTGTGTGTGTGTGTGTGTGTGTGTGTGTGAATGCACATTTTCTCAGATTACTAATGCACTGAATGTAGTGTGTGTGTGTGTGTGTGTGTGTGTGTGTGTGTGTGTGTGTGTGTGTGTGTGTGTGTGAATGCACATTATCTCAGATTACTAATGCACTGAATGTAGTGTGTGTGATCACCTTGGAGGCTCTGAAGCAGAAGGCAGTGGCCGTGGTGTCGGATCGCTCTCGGTCCTGCAACACAACACCCCGGTCCTCGGTCAGCGCCAGATAGTGACCGGTGGTCAGGTGACGCAGGCGGAACGGTTGACCCCAGCGAATGTGACTGCCACACCAACTGCACACACATGGAGATCATGGGTTAATAAGGTCATGTACAGTTCAGCGTTTAAGGCCCTAAAGTGCACTTATGGCGCACCCGAATCCACTTCTGCTAGTTTAACGACGGGAGGAATGGTCGGCGGCCCCGGCGCTGCTCTAAAAGGGTCGTCTCTATTCTCTTAGTGAGTAATGGGTGTGTTTTGGGCGTAACGCGGAATAAACCAATCAGAGTCTCATCTTACATTCCCTTTAAATGCCAGTTGCGCTCGCTCCATGGCGAGTGTGTAATAAGCAGAGAGTGTGTGTGTGTGTGTGTAATAAGCAGAGTGTGTGTAATAAGCAGAGAGTGTGTGTGTGTGTGTGTAATAAGCAGAGTGTGTGTGTGTGTGTGTAATAAGCAGAGTGTGTGTGAGTGCTTTGGTGGCCATCGGGTGTTTTTGAGAATGTCTTTGGTTCACTGCAGTTTTAAGCAGAAAATACTCAGCAATGCTGTCGACTTATGAATTACACATGATTTGTGTTAAAGCATATTAAAAACACCACATAAACAACATTAAAATCTGAATTTTCTCCACAGGGGGACTTTAATAACTCCAGAAACTTGATTGTAAACCTCCACACACCTGATCCGTAACGGCTCCAGCCTCCAGAGAGATCGGGCTTTTGCTCCAGCTTTACCAGTCTCATAGTTCAGCAATCTGAAAAACACCAGTCAAAACAGGTTTATATCGGCCTCGGAAAGAAACAGGAGACAAAAAAGCATATAAAATAAACAAAAACTGTTCCTGTTCCAAAAAAAAATTCCTGTTTTTTAATAGTATCATTTATACATTATCGTTCAAAAGTTTAGGGATTTTTTTATATATTTTTCTCTTCTGCTCACCAAGGCTGCATTTATTTAATCAAAAATACATTCAAATTGTGAAATATTATTGTAGTGTAAATCAGCTGTTTTCTATGTGAATATCTAGTAAAGTGTAATTTATTCCTGTGATCAAAGCTGAGTTTCAGCATCATTACTCCAGTCTTCAGTGTCACATGATCCTTCACAAATCACTCTAATATGATGATCTGATGCTCAAGAAACATTTGTTTATTTATGTTTAATATTTTTATGGAAACTGATACACTTATTTTTCAGGATTCTTTGATTTTTTTTTTTAAGTTAACAAATATCTTTACGGTCAATTTTGGACAATTTAATGCATCCTTGCTGAATAAAAGTATTTCTTTCTTTCAAAAAAAAACAAAACACGTACTGACCTGAAATGTAAATGTGTTCCTTAAAGTCAATGCTAGTCACTGTCATATGCATAAATGTAAAGGTAAATAAGAATGATTAAAAACAAATAAGTACTTAAATATGAATCTAAAAATGCCAGTAGGAGGCAGCAAATCACTGTCCTATTGAGTGAGTCATTGAATCGTTTACTCAACCAATGATTTTACTCAAATGGCTGATTGATTCAGAAATCACATACTTCCCTAAACATACTGTAGTAGCAACAGCACGATTTCAGACGCAGCTAAATCCTAAAGCTGACTTAACCGTCCCGCGGGTCATTTTGACGCGGAAATAATTTTTGATAAAAATTTTGTGTTCATCAGAGGGGTCCAAGACTCTAGGACTTTTGTCGCACTTGAACCACGAATACACACACAAAAAAAAATTTGTGATTGAAATTGAAAAAAGCAACACTTTTACTTTAACTTCCCTCAATTTGACCCCTTTAAGAATGAATGGAATGCGAGGAATGCTTCAATTCACATAGAAAAACCTAAAAATGCTCAATTTAAACTATAAATGCTAAAACTTTACCCAAAAATTATTTTATAATTACGAGGGAAGGATGAAGGTTAAACTAATGTGGTTTAGAAGAGATTTTCTGTTAACGGTAACCGTCACGTTTATTGATCACCTCAGAAGCGCTGTACGTCATCGAGGACCGAAACAAACACTCTCGATAACAGAAATCTCGATAACAGAAATCTCGATAACAGAAATCTCTGACAGATCTGCGATACGTCTGAAGGACGTCTTGCAGAAAATCCTTTAAAGGAAGGAGTCCCTTTGATTAGATCTCAACGCCAGGACAGAACGCCAGAACGCCACAGCCCAGAGCTGACACCATATCTGACCCTGCAGACGACGCTAAAAATAGGCCACACGCCTACGAGGAGCTCAGAGCAACCGATCGCATCTACAGGGGCTCGTCTCAGGGTAGCTGCTAACTCGACACGCACACTCACTCGCTCGACACACTCAATCAACACACCCACTCGACACACACACTCACTCACTCGACCCAGTTCAGCTCCACACCCACTCGACACACACACTCACTCACTCGACCCAGTTCAGCTCCACACCCACTCGACACGCACACTCACTCGCTCGACACACTCAATCAACACACCCGCCCGACATACACACACACTCACTCGCTCGACACACACTCACTCGACACACACACTCACTCGCTCGACACACTCAATCAACACACCCACTCGACACACACACTCACTCGCTCGACACACTCAATCAACACACCCACTCGACACGCACACTCACTCGCTCGACACACTCAATCAACACACCCACTCGACACGCACACTCACTCGCTCGACACACTCAATCAACACACCCACCCGACACACACACACACTCACTCGCTCGACACACTCAATCAACACACCCACTCGACACTCACACTCACTCGCTCGACACACTCAATCAACACACCCACCCGACACACACACACACTCACTCGCTCGACACACTCAATCAACACACCCACTCGACACACACACTCACTCGCTCGACACACTCAATCAACACACCCACTCGACACACACACTCACTTGCTCGACACACTCAATCAACACACCCACTCGACACACACACTCACTCGCTCGACACACTCAATCAACACACCCACTCGACACACACACTCACTCGACACACACACACACACTCAATCAACACACCCACTCGACACACACACAAACTCGCTCGACACACACACTCACTCGACACACACACACCCACTCGACACACTCAATCAACACACCCACTCGACACACACACACACTCGCTCGCTCGACACACTCAATCAACACACTCACTCGACACACACACACCCACTCGACACACTCAATCAACACACCCACTCGACACACACACTCACTTGCTCGACACACTCAATCAACACACCCACTCGACACACACACTCACTCGCTCGACACACTCAGTCAACACACCCACTCGACACACACACTCACTCGACACACACACACACACTCAATCAACACACCCACTCGACACACACACTCACTTGCTCGACACACTCAATCAACACACCCACTCGACACACACACTCACTCGCTCGACACACTCAGTCAACACACCCACTCGACACACACACTCACTCGACACACACACACACACTCAATCAACACACCCACTCGACACACACACAAACTCGCTCGACACACACACTCACTCGACACACACACACCCACTCGACACACTCAATCAACACACCCACTCGACACACACACACACTCGCTCGCTCGACACACTCAATCAACACACCCACTCGATACACACACTCACTCGCTCGACACACTCAATCAACACACTCGCTCGACACACACACTCACTCGACACACACACACACTCGCTCGACACACTCAATCAACACACCCACTCGACACACATACACACTCGCTCGACACACTCAATCAACACACCCACTCGATACACACACTCACTCGCTCGACACACTCAATCAACACACTCGCTCGACACACACACTCACTCGACACACACACACACTCGCTCGACACACTCAATCAACACACCCACTCGACACACACACACACACACTCGCTCGACACACTCAATCAACACACCCACTCGACACACACACACACTCACTCGACACACACACACACTCGCTCGACACACTCAATCAACACACTCGCTCGACACACACACTCGCTCGACACACACACTCACTCGACACACTCACTCGCTCGACCCAGTTCAGCTCCACACCCACTCGACACACACACTCGCTCCACACACTCACTCGACAGTTCAGCTCCACACTCACACTCACTCCACACACACTCGCTCAAAACTCAGTTCAGCTCCACACTCACTCGACACACACACTCGCTCGACACACTCACTCGACCCAGTTCAGCTCCACAATCACTCGACACACACTCACTCGACCCAGTTCAGATCCACACTCACTCGACACACACACTCGCTCGACACAGTTCAGCTCCACACTCACTCGACACACACACTCGACCCAGTTCAGATCCACACTCACTCGACACACACACTCGCTCGACACACACACTCACTCAACACACTCACTCGACACACACACTCACTCGACACACACACTCGACTCAGTTTAGATCCACACTCACTCGACACACACACTTGCTCGACACAGTTCAGCTCCACACTCACTCGACCCAGTTCAGATCCACACTCACTCGACACACACACTCGCTCGACACAGTTCAGCTCCACACTCACTCGACACACACACTAGCTCGACACACACACTCACTCAACACACTCGCTCGACACACTCACTCGACCCAGTTCAGCTCCACACCCAATCGACACACACACTCACTCGCTCGACACACTCAATCAACACACCCACTCGACACACACTCACTCGACACACACACACACTCAATCAACACACCCACTCGACACACACACACACACTCGCTCGACACACTCAATCAACACACCCACTCGACACACACACACTCGCTCGACACACTCAATCAACACACCCACTCGACACACACACACACTCAATCAACACACTCGCTCGACACACACACTCACTCGACACACACACTCGCTCGACACACTCAATCAACACACCCACTCGACACACACACACACTCGCTCGACACACTCAATCAAAACACTCGCTCGACACACACACTCACTCGACACACACTCGCTCGACACACTCAATCAACACACCCACTCGACACACACACACACACTCACTCGACACACACACACACTCGCTCGACAGACTCAATCAACACACTCGCTCGACACACACACTCACTCGACACACACACACACACACACACACTCAATCAACACACCCACTCGACACACACACTCACTCGACACACACACACACACACACACACACTCAATCAACACACCCACTCGACACACACACACACTCACTCGACACACACACACACACTCGCTCGAAACACTCAATCAACACACTCGCTCGACACACACACACACTCGACACACACTCACTCGACACACTCACTCGCTCGACCCAGTTCAGCTCCACACCCACTCGACACACACACTCGCTCCACACACTTACTCGACACAGTTCAGCTCCACACTCACACTCACTCGACACACACACTCGCTCCACACACTTACTCGACACAGTTCAGCTCCACACTCCCTCGACATACACACTCGCTCGACACACTCACTCGACACAGTTCAGTTCCACACTCACTCGACACACACACTCACTCGACACACACACTCGACCCAGTTCAGATCCACACTCACTCGACACACACACTCGCTCGACACAGTTCAGCTCCACACTCACTCGACACACACACTTGACCCAGTTCAGATCCACACTCACTAAACACACACACACTCGCTCGACACACTCACTCGACCCAGTTCAGCTCCACACTCACTCGACACACACACTCACTCGACACACACTCACTCGACACACACACTCGACCCAGTTCAGCTCCACACTCACTCGACACACACACTCACTCGACACACACTCACTCGACACACACACTCGCTCGACACAGTTCAGCTCCACACTCACTCGACACACACACTCGACCCAGTTCAGATCCACACTCACTCGACACACACACTCGCTCGACACACTCACTCGACCCAGTTCAGCTCCACACTCACTCGACACACACACTCGCTCGACACACACACTCACTCAACACACTCACTCAACACACTCGCTCGACACACTCACTCGACCCAGTTCAGCTCCACACTCACTCGACACACACACTCGCTCGACACACACACTCACTCAACACACTCGCTCAACACACTCAATCGACCCAGTTCATCTCCACACTCACTCGACACACACACTCGACCCAGTTCAGATCCACACTCACTCGACACACACACTCGCTCGACACAGTTCAGCTCCACACTCACTCGACACACAAACTCGCTCGACACACTCACTCGACCCAGTTCAGCTCCACACTCACTCGACACACACACTCGCTCGACACACTCGCTCGACACACTCAATCGACCCAGTTCAGCTCCACACTCACTCGACACACACACTCACTCAACACACTCGCTCGACACACTCAATCGACCCAGTTCAGCTCCACACTCACTCGACACATACACTCGACCCAGTTCAGATCCAAACTCACTCGACACACACACTCGCTCGACCCAGTTCAGCTCCACACTCACTCGACACACACACTCGCTCGACACACTCACTCGACCCAGTTCAGCTCCACACTCACTCGACACACACACTCGCTCGACACACACACTCACTCAACACACTCGCTCGACACACTCACTCGACCCAGTTCAGCTCCACACTCACTCGACACACACACTCGCTCGACACACTCACTCGACCCAGTTCAGCTCCACACTCACTCGACACACACACTCGCTCGACACACACACTCACTCAACACACTCGCTCGACACACTCACTCGACCCAGTTCAGATCCACA
>CM060632.1:33825148-33837648 GCA_030578275.1 Meda fulgida | reverse complement strand
GTGTCACTGAAGTGGAGATTTCTGGCTCACTGTAGAGGGGAAAAACTCATTTAGAGAAAACAGCCATTAAAGAGATAATACTGTAATGGAAATCTACAGACGCAAATAGATAGAGTGCTCTTAAAGATACAGTTAAAAGTGTATTTTGGATGTTTTCTGTCCACTAGTCTGCAAAAACAGCCCAAAATCTCCAACTTGACAGACGCTCAACGCTGGCCTCGAGACGCACCTTCCTCCACGTTGCTCCCGGAGCATGTGGGATGCACGTTCCACAGCGTTTGCATGAACGACGCGTCCACATGGATGTTCCCATTGGATATGGACAGATGCTGTCGGGGAGACGGGGTGCATAATCGTTACCATGGCAACACGTCATCTCGTGTCATGTGGGTTCTGTGATGCGTTTGCCCCAGAGGTCATAACTGAGAAGCTTTGCATCATGGGTTATGCTTGCATAAATTCAGATTAAGCTGTAAAAAAATGTAAATGTCCACTAACAAACAGACTGACTAATGCTGATCATGTCTGACTCACAATGACTGCGATATATGACAATATTGATCCTTTTATACTGGAAGTGTCAATCATTTATTTGCTATGTGAAGCTGCTGATGCACAAAGTGAAATTAAAAAGTGAATTATTACTAGAAAGATGAAAAGATGACTCCTCTTTTGAACTATAAAACATAATAAATATACTTACAGCACTGAGAAGCTGAATAGTCATGGAAATAAGGAAATTAAATGATTTTAAAATAAAAATATAAATAAATTATTTAAATTATTTAATTACATAATAATACAATAAAAATATGCTTACAGCACTGAATAGTTTAAAATTCATGGAAATAAAAAATCGATTAATTGAAAAAATTAATATGTAAATAAATCAATTAAATTAAATAATAAGTTGAACTAACATATGCTTACAGCACTGAAAATATTAACTGTAATGTAAATAAAATAAAGTTGAATAAAATAAATATTCTGAACTATAAAACAAAATATAAACTGAAAAGCTTAATAGTCATGGAAATAAATATATTTTCATAAATTAAATTAAATAATAGTTTTAACTAACAAATAAGCATTTTTTTTACTTCAAATTATTAATTTAATCTAATTTAATTTATTTTCTTCTTTTTTTTATATTAATTTCTTTTTTATTTCCCCATCTATTAAGTTTTCCAGTTTATATTTTGTTTTTTATTACTTTATCTTATTTTTTTACATTAGAGTTAAACTTTACAGTGTTTGACTTCACGTTCAAGACTTTGATTTTATGTTCAAGACTTTGATTTTATGTTCAAGACTTTGATTTTATGTTCAAGGCTTTGATTTTATGTTCAAGGCTTTGATTTTATGTTCAAGGCTTTGATTTTATGTTCAAGACTTTGACTTCACGTTCAAGACTTTGATTTTATGTTCAAGACTTTGACTTCACGTTCAAGACTTTGACTTCACGTTCAAGACTTTTATTTTACAGATGAATTATACACCTGAAGAAAATCCAATGTAGTCATGTCTGGTAAGTTTAGTTTATTTGATACTCACAAGATAGCGTTCAGATGAAACGCTGACGAGAATGAGATCATCTCCGATGCGCACCTTCTCCCCCTCGGATCTCTGTTTGGACGCGGGATGAATCGTCCACCAACAGGGCTCTCCTGCAGAGAAACACACGACACACAGATCCTGAGTGCTGGACTCTCACCGCCTCCAGGGATGGCCACAAAAATCTATTATTAGATTAATCTAAAATGTGGTCGATTCAAAATCGATTCTCAAAGGCCATGAATAGATTTTTTTCCAGATTTATTTATCCATCACCCAAAAGTCAGTATTAGTTTTCTGTTCATAGGCGTGCATGTCACAGCTAACACTGGGAGATTTTATGTGTGTTTTATCTTAAACATAAAATAACCTGATCCTGTTTGATCAAAGCATGCGACTGTTCTGACTCGTCCAATTTTCAGCATCAATTATTAATCTTGCATAAAAATCCTGTCTATTCATTGTATGCATTTGAAATATAGAGTTGGGTTTGGATCAGTTTTAATGTATAAGTGTACCAAAAATAAAAGTTCTTTCTTTTTGTTAATTAACCACTTGTAAACTTATGTTCACTGTTCTTTTTTATAAATATAGGATTTATATTAAATCTATATTCATTGAGTCGAATCAAGAGCCGAGTTTAGAATCGAATTGGAGCATCTGAATCGAAACCCAGCCCTGATCTCTTCATGTGATTTCTAGAGGTTCCTGGAGTCTAGAAAACATACTGACTTCACTTCAATCCAAACAATCCTGCTTCACCTGTTGAGTCTTCTTGAAGTCCCACATCAAACGATAACTTATCCGTCATAGAGCGTGACGTCTTCAGACAGGTCAGATACTGCAGCACAAAACATGAAACTTTCACACAATCTGCAGAAAGTCAAACGGCTGATGACAGCTTTTTTTTTTAATATATATTATTTATTTTTTTAACAATCACTGAACTTAAAAGGACAACTCCGGAGCAAAATGAACCTTTGGTCCAATTACACATTGGTACATAGTCAACCGTTCTCTGAGATTTGTTTTCATGATTATCGAATGTAAAGAGTTTTATCTCTAAAAAGACGTCATATAACTTATGACGCTAGTACATAGGGCATAGAGTAATGAAAATAAAAATCGCTAGTTAATACCACTAACAAGGCTCAAAATAGCCCAACACTAACACGGTAGCATAATGAGGGTCCCTACCTGCAAACTGAAGCAGTGAGAGCGGTGTAAGTGAACAGACGGTTTAATAAGAAGATCTTTTATAAAGACAGTCCACTTCGCGTATACAGGCAGGAGCATCTTTGGAAAACAGTCTCTACCAGTCGAGTCATGAACGCCGAGCCGAGTGTCTTGGAATCTCATACGGTTCAGCGCACTTGGCTCGGCGTTCAGGATTCGACTGGTCGAGACAACTTTTTTCTCTGTGAAAACTACCAACTTTTTCTCTGTAAACTTTACTGAGGAACAGCGAACTAAAATCTCTGTAAAGCTGCTTTGAAACACTCTGTATTGTAAAAAGCGCTGTATAAATAAATGTGACTTGACGACAGAACCCGAGTGCACCCACCATCCCGCTGAAGGAGTGTCTGAGGAGAATCGCGTGGCCGTAGAGTAAGGTCCGGTGTCCCCCGCCCTGGGCCGCCTGCGGACAGAACCATCACAAACAAGTAAATATCTGAACAATATGTTTGTATATCAATGTAACAACTCATTATTTTTACAGTCTTAAACTACTTGATCTAGTTGAATTTCAGCAGTAATTATATTCAAGGCTAGAAACAATTTATTGCCTGGAAATATACAGAAAAGTTTTCCTGAAAACTACGACTTAAGGGGAATGTCACATTTTAAGACTTTAAATGATGTTTTAGTTTTCGAACTACTAGGAAAAGTTTCTGTTTATCTGTCAGTGGCGCTAAATTGTGGAACAAACTAAATAATGAGTTAAAGCAATGTCCAAACATATTCCATTTTAAAAAGATAAAATTATATTCCAGAAGTACAAAGAAACACAGTGCTAATAATAACCATAGTTTATATTGAATAATTTGTAGTATGTGTATAAATATTGTTGTGTATGTGTAATATATGTATGTGAATAGAACTTTTGAATATATATTTTCATATATTTTCTGTAGATTTATTATTTTGTAGCCATTTCCTTAAATATAGCAGTAAGGGTATAAAGCGGTACATACGTTTCACTTCTTCCTACTCATTTTTGTACATGTAAATAGAGGTTGTTGTTTTTTTTTTAAATACTGGAAATTATAGATTTTATTTTGTTGTTTATCTGTTCTACCATTATTTTTCTTTCTCTGATTCATTTTTTTTATTGTATTTACGTTCAAAATAAAGATATCAGTCAATCAATCAATCAATCAATCAGTCAAATAGGCTACCGTTATCAAAAGTTATCGTTTTGTATATACATAACTCCTGAATAAAAATAAAAATGTGTTTGGTCTGATTTAAAAAATAATAATTGTAAACAGATTTGATTGGTTTGTCTATAGTTTTTATTAAGCGAGTCAGTGAGTCATTCATCCAAGCGATTGAATAGACGAAAACAGTCAATATTTCATCTAAAATGTAAGTGACTTAATATTAATTACTTGTTTATTGAAATCAGTGTCATATTTTCAATCGTGATGGCATCCAGCACTCTTGGTCGTGTGATGTTGCTTAACTGTATCATATGTTATAAATATAAAAACTCCACATTTTGAATTTTTACAGCAGTATGTTAACTGAGTTTCTTTGTGTGAGCTGTGCTCATTTGTTTCGATTTCTCCTCGAGTGTTTGTAAGGTCCCTGCACACTGAGTACCAAACTTGTATTCGTTTTTTTGTATTCGTTTGTCATTCGTTGGATGTGAAAATTTTACCCAAATTCTTTTAAAAAAAAAAATTATGACGGACGAAAGTTTGGGAGGCGGTGTATAATTGACAACTCGAGGTCGCATTTATATACGAGGTTTTCGGACTCAGTGTACAAGAACCTTTAGCGTCAGTAGCCTACATTACACATTATATAATATTATGCACTATGGATCATTATCATTGTGTAGCAATGTTCAGGGAAGAAGGAGGCGGGAACCGGCGAACAATCAAAATAGAATTTATTTAAAATAAAACAAACAACGAAAATACCGCCAGCAGCCCCTCGCGGACGACTGCTGGCTACCGAAAATAAATATAACTAAAATAAAATACAAAAACAAAACACAACTAAAATACAGGCCTGTTCCTCTCTCGATCATCAACGTCGTCGCTCCTCCTTTATGCTTCCGCTCCTCCGTGAGAGATGCGAGACCGGTGTGCTTCACAGGTGCTGCTCATTAGCAATCGCACCACCGGCCTCGCGCCGTTCTCTCACGCCCCTCGGCCGTCCTGTTCGCCACATACCCCCATCGCCCCTCACAGGCCGGGGGGTACTCACGAGCCTGTGCCTACTCCCCCCCCGGCGGCGGCGATCCCTGGGGGGTATGGACAGACAAACCGAGGGAAACGGAGACGGAAGCATGAGGAGCGACAGATCGAGAGAGGGGAGAGAGGAAAAAAAAATTGGTCCGGTTCCCACAACGCGCTGCCATCTGGTCCCCCACCAGCTGTGCGCTCTCCTCCGCGGTGCCTGGCGGCGACGCTGGGTAGCCCTCGGTGGACGGCTCGACGCTCCTCCGCCGCCCGGTGGACGGCGACGGCTCCTCGGGTGCCTTGGGCAGACGGTAGGAGTCCCCCGCTCCCTGCTCCTCCCCTTCACTGGTGGACGGCAGCAGGCTCCGGCCCACGGCGAGCGGCGGCGACTCCTCCTCTCCCTCCCGGATGGCAGCCGCCCCTCCAATACCCAGGCGGCCGGCAGCGAGCTCGACCGTCCCACCGGCAACTCACTCCAGCGCCCCGCCTCGAGCGTCCGTGGCCGCGAGTCCCCCGCTCCCTGCTCCTCCGCTCGCTCGGCGGATGGCAGCAGGCTCCGGCCCACGGCGAGCGGCGGCGACTCGCGCACCATGCTCGATGGCACCGCGGATTCCCCACACCGGCGAGGACTCTCTGACAGCGCGTTCCTCCCTCTTCCCGGGTTTCGGCACCAGTGTAGCAATGTTCAGGGAAGAAGGAGGCGGGAACCGACGAACCATCAAAATATAATTTATTTAAATAAAACAAACAAACGAAAATACCGCCAGCAGCCCCTCGCGGACGACTGCTGGCTACCGAAAATAAATATAACTAAAATAAAATACAAAAACAAAACACAACTAAAATACAGGCCTGTTCCTCTCTCGATCATCAACGTCGTCGCTCCTCCTTTATGCTTCCGCTCCTCCGTGAGAGATGCGAGACCGGTGTGCTTCACAGGTGCTGCTCATTAGCAATCGCACCACCGGCCTCGCGCCGTTCTCTCACGCCCCTCGGCCGTCCTGTTCGCCACACATTGTATCATAATCGATTAATGTTATTATGCAATCTCATTTGTGCCCCCCTGAAAAAAATTAATGCTCGTCTGTGAATTTGTGTCTGATCTGAACCATTACAGCCACTCCTTCATCAGACACACACAAATAAATATAGCAATCGATATGCAATTGAATTGTCATGAGCTTTTTTTTTTTAAAGAACTTATTTTCTAGCTAACAAAACCTTTTACGTTTTGAAGTTATTAGCACAAACGTAAGTACAAATTTGGACAGCTGGTGGCGCTAGAGAGATTGAGTTAGAGATTCTAAATTTGATATGGTGACAGGACAGATTGTCCTCTATCTGTGTGCCAAATTTCACAACTTTACCGCAAGCGCTTCTACGGCCTGCTATAGACTTCCAGAGCGGGAGAAGAAGACACTGATTTAATAGGTGCCTACACACCTTCAGTGCTTTGCCTCTAATAACCCGAGCAGATGTAGAATCAGAAACAGCGAGAATCACTCACCTTTCTAATGAACTGCTGCGGGAGGCGTGCAGAAACCACAGAAAAAGAGTGTGAGACAAATGCTTTTGATAAACACAGACATTTGATTGTCATCTTCAGTTCATTGCATCTAATGTTACACGCTGGCGCTACAGGAGACCGAAAGCAAAGATCAGAGCCGCCACCCTCATCAGGCTCACCGTCTGGACCTTAAAGACATCTGACCTTTAAACAAAAGCCCTGGAGCTTCAAACACACCGTGAAGAGACACTGAGCGACCTAGAGACTGATAGGGGTTAAAGATCTGGGTTACGAACCCATCTGTAAATGTTAGTGTTTTGAAAGACGCTGTTGACTCTTCGGTCAGATGCAGTTTAAGTAAAGACTGCCAGAGAAAAACATGTTGTTCTGATTCAGTATGAGATGTTGTCAGTGTCATTAACACTATTTTCGTAGCTTGTTATTAAACAAAGTCTCTTAGCTCAGAAAAATAAAAATGTTCTCATGCTAGCGGCGCACAAATGCGCACTATACATAAAAATTAGGTTGTAGTTATGTAGTCAATTAGTAAGTTTTAAAATTACTAGTGCTGGGAAACGATAAATCGTGATTAATCGCATCCAAAATAAAAGTTTGTGTTAACATGCATGTATATATTTAAGAAATATGATACTGTGTATATATATATTTACACATAATGTATAATAAATATAAATAATTTATATATAAATAACACATTTCTGTAAACAGAAACTTTTATTTTGGATGCAATTAATCGTTGCCCAGCACTAATAAAGAGCAAATGAAATCACGAGCATGCAACATCGTAGTTATGTAGTCAATTTGTAAGTTATTACAAATTACCAAATTACCAAAAAGTACCAATAAATGTCAGAACTGGTGCTTCATGTGTTAGCCGGGAAGTTTAAGACGCCTACAGAAGATTCTCAGTCAACAATCGTCAGGTTTTTTAGTCTTCAGCCCCGCTGACCTGCGGGGTGCCTCAAGGCTCTGTTCTCGGCCCTATTTTGTTTCAACCATATATCGTTTTTTCATAACATGGGATTTCCTTTCATTTTTATGCAGATGAAAATGCCTTGGACTCAACTATCAACACTGTACAAGAAACATATGTGTGTATATATACACAGTGGAGAGAGAGAGAGAGAGAGATAGAGAGAGAGAGAGAGAGAGAGAGAGAGAGAGAGACAATGTCAGACAGAATCCTCGTTTCTTCATATTTTAACAGCTCTCAGTGTTTGTGTGAGATTTGCGTGTTTTTGTACTTACGTCATTGTTTTGTCCAGTTTTGGCGAGCATTTCCTGCAGCGCGCGGACAGAGAGCGACTGCTCCAACACGAAGCTACAGATGCACAGATCTGGAGGAACATACTGAAACACACACAGAATATCATCAAGACACCAGAAAGTAAAGTTTGTCAGGACAAACAGCATTTTAACTTTTTGCTAACATGAATTAGCATGTTACTTTCATGTCTTACCAAATTTTTAACATGTTACTAACATGTTTTAACACTTTGCTAACACAGTTTAACACTTCCCTAACATGTTTTAACACGTTGATAATATGTTTTAACATAGTCAAGCATGAGCATGAATTACCACATTACGAACATGATTTAACATGCTGTTAGCATGTTTAAGCACATTGCTAACCTGAATTAGCATGTTGAAAACATGTTTTAACATGCTGCTAGCACGATTAAGCATGTTGCTAGGACATTTCATCACATTACAAGCATTAAATAACACATTGCTAATATGTTTTAACACATTGCTAACATGTTTTAACATTTTCATGTTTCACATGAAAATAAGCGTTTATTACAGACAGTTTAAATGTTTATATTTCAACAACAAATTAATAAAAAACCGCATTATGTGCAGTTAAATTTGTTACTGTAACAACTTAATTGTTAATGCATTAACAAACATTAACTAATGGAACCTTATTATATAGTGTTACCAAAAAATATATTCAAGTTATAATTCTGTCCCATTACAGCTTCAGTGTTTTCTGTCTCTCAGCATTAGAGCTTTATTGTGACTTAAAGCCTGTATTTTAATTCTAACATTGAACACTGTGGAAACTACAAACAATAACAAAAAAGTACTGTAATTTGTTTTTATTTTAGAACAAAAATGAACTAGTTCTGCACTCACAAAGAGAAACAAAAACTTCACGAACCCACTGAAGTCAAGCTGTCCATAAGTGTTCAGAGATCATTGTTTTCAGGTCAATACTAGAGTTCATTATGCAAAAAGAATCCGCCCTAAATGAAGCCCTGAGGTGTTGGAGTGTGATTTACTGCCTTTACAGTGCGTTCAACACGTGTTCAAGGAGAAAACGGCCAGTGAGAGGTTTGGGACCGAAGCCAAAGAGGCCAGAACATGACAGTTTAAGGCGAGCGACGAGAAGATAAATGAAGCAAACTGCCCTCCTTTACTGAGGAACAGCGAACAAAAACTGGGAGAAAAAGTGGATCAGGATGTCCGTGATGATCCAGGTGTGCTGGAGAAACTTTCTCTTTGTTATTAGGACGGGATGTGTTCAACTCTTCACAGGGACTCTACCTAGAAGTCCCAGATCTGAACTAATCTGAAGTGTCTCAGCAGGAGGAAACAAATTATTTATCAGCTTTAATATATCAGGCAAATTTTCTTATCAGGCCGATAACGATAACATTAAAAATGATCATATATCGGCGATTGTGTTTGGGTCTTGGCTTTTAATGGTGAGACTTGTGTTTTTGTAATAAGGCTCTCAAAAATTATATATAAAAATTTGGATTCAGATTTATCGGCCAATATATCGGTTATCAACCTTCAAATATAAAGAATTATCGGTTATCGGTATCGGCTAAAATGTGCATACAGGTGCATCTCTAATCTCCAGGCCCTATGGTGGTTTGCTGATTGAGAACCGTTGTCTGCGTGAGTTCACCGGGGCAAACGAACTAGTTCAAATTCTTTATATTTGAAGGCCGATAACCGATATAATGGCCGATAAATCTGAATCCAAATTTTTATATATCATTTTTGAGAGCCTGATTACAAAACATAAGTCTCACCATTAAAAGCCAAGACCCAAACACAATCGGTATCGGCCGATATATGATCATTTTTAATTTTGGCCGATATATTAAAGCTGATAAATAATGTATTGTTTCCTCCTGCTGAGACTCTTCAGATGCGCACTGTTCAACATGATGGTGTTGAATTGCTTGTAAAATGATTGAAATCACTTTAATTACAGAAAATACAGTTCAGTGCAACATATGCAGCGCAAGTCTGTCATATCGGATACATTAAATTATAATGAGAACGTTATAATTGTGTGTTTGGGACGTGGCTTTTAATGGTGAGACTTGTGTTTTTTGCAATCAGGCTCTCAAAAAATAATATAAAAATTTGTATTTAGATTTATCGGTTAGCAGCTTTTAAATTTAAAGAATTATAGGTATCGGACAAAATTTATTTTTTATCATCTTTATTATGACGGCCAAATTTATCGGCCGATAACAAAAACATAACAAAAAAAAACATAAACATAACAAAAACATAAAAAATTATCATATATCGGCCGATGCTAAAATATCATGCATCCCTACCTGAAGATGACTTAAAATGACTTATGCATGAGAAGTGAGTTTTACACAGATCTGTGTGAGTGTGATGGGGGAAACAGTTGAGTGACCTTTGACCTCTGTTGTGTGAAGAGAGATAGATTAAAGAACAAGGACTCTAGAGAGAGAAGACATCGAGGTCTCGGAGCTGAAGCGTTCAACCGGTGGTTCAGATACAGTTGTGAAGATTACAGACCTCAACAGATTCCCTCAGTGTAACATCATCCTAACAGAGCGGGTGTATATTTACATGTGTTCTATCATAAATGAGTCTGATTGAAGTGTTTTAAGCGCTCGGCTCATCAGGTGTGAGGGTGCATCATTAGTTCTCTGAGGAACGACGTCTCTCATAAGAATAGAAAATGCACAATGAAGACAAAGCGGCAGCGAGAGCGGCGATACATCATCCCTGTCTCGGCTAATTACTATCATATCCTACAGTCACGAGGCCTTGAGTACTGAACCCACAGTAGAGACTGAACACGCTAAACTCAACGAGAACTATCCTGCAGTGTCCACATCTATGTGCGGGATACACAAACACCAAGAGCCAGAACCACAACAATAACTAATACACAGACAGCTGCGTCATTCCGTGTCAAATCAACCAAATTTAGGAAACTACCCCAACTGAGACTTGAGTTTGAGACAAACATAAATGACTCTGAAATGTTAATTTGGGAATTGAGAGATGAAACCACGTTGATGATCTGAGTCTGTGGTGGAGAAGTGAGTTAATGTGAAGCTCGAGGTCGGGGACCAAATCTGTTCTGAAAAATGTGTGTTTTGCCAGATGAGAAGTTTATCTATGTATCATCTTTTTACTCTTTTAATTCCTTTTATTTTAATTTTCCTTGCTTTTATTTTGTGATTATTTTAATTCCTTTCTGTGTAAAG
Source organism: Meda fulgida (assembly GCA_030578275.1). Classification (NCBI taxonomy): domain Eukaryota; kingdom Metazoa; phylum Chordata; class Actinopteri; order Cypriniformes; family Leuciscidae; genus Meda; species Meda fulgida. The sequence continues at coordinate 33,826,651 of CM060632.1, read as the reverse complement.
CACTTTGAATTACCACAGTGTATGAAATGTGCTATATAAATAAATATTGTCTGCCTTGCCTACAAAGACAAACATAAATAGTGATGAAAGCCAAAATATTAAATGTCACAGATGTATATTTACTGAGTGAGGGTCAAAATGACAATTTTTCAACTGAGATTTGGAGCCAAATTACAGGGGGGTAAAAGTGACCTTAGAAAGACGGCAGCATCGTTATTTAATTTTTACCCAGAGATTGGTAAGTCCATTAGTAAAATCTATTGACTTTAGCAATCTTTGTTTCATTATATGCTAAAGGTGACCATTTAAAAATTGGAAAAAGCACTGAAAAAGTGTTTTTTTGCCTCAAGTTTGCATGTATGTGGTCAAGTCAAGTCATCTTCATTTATATAGCGCTTTTAACAATGTAGATTGTTTCAAAGCAGCTTTACAGAGGTGAACATAATTTAAGGTAACAGAGATTGTTTTGGCTTATAGCGGTTCTTGAATAATGTTGTTTTCCAGCTAAAGTTAGTTTTGATTGAAGTGTTGGCATCTATGTGTGGGATACCCAAACACCAAGAGCCATAACTACAACCAATAACTAATATACAGACAGATATGATCAAAACAATAACTAATGTTAACTAGGGGTGTGCGATATTGACAAAACTTTTAATCTCAATATTTTCTGGGACTTTCTCGATTATGATAATTAGACGATATTTTGCTGAGTGTGTTTATGTTGGTACATTCGCAGGTTTAGGACTGCCGTGGACAGAGACTCCTCAAGCTTTTGATATTCTTCATATTCTGTGCAGTGGTCAGTTCACAGCAGTGACAGAGATCATCTTTTCCAATCAGTTTAAATTGATTTTTACCTTTTTATGGGCGTTTTTACCTTTATAAAGCCATTTTTGAACCTAATTAAATGTATGCATCAGGTTTTGTGTCAAATTCTTACATTTAATCAATAAATTTAATTAGAATAATGATGCACAATAGGGCTGTTACCAATCAAATGAAATCAATATCAACAAAACTCATCTTTGCAATAAAGAGAAAGCACAGAAGCTGCATCTGAAGTTTAGATGTTTTACACAGACTGTTTAATGAAGCTCAGAGCGACATGAACGTGTTACACATGCAGAAATAATGTAAACATAAAACGTTGAATATTGATATTTGAAAGGATTTAAAATATGAAAAGATACTTTAAATGTGAAATTAAAACTGCCAGTAGGTGGCTGTTCATGAGTGAGTCATTGTGTTTCAACCGATTCATTTAAACGGCTGATTCATTCAAGAACGAAGCATTTGACTGTCTTAAAGTGTGAGTCATTGAATTATTCATTCAACTGATTTGTTCATTCAGTAACAAAACACTTTGTTATCTTGAATATTGTGGGCAACTATAATAACCAGAACAATAACTATGATGATAACTATAATATTAACTATAACAATAACCTCGATGACAACTATGATAATTTTGACCATAACTATAACAAAAGCTATAGGAGG
>CM060632.1:33820148-33822648 GCA_030578275.1 Meda fulgida | reverse complement strand
TATAAAAATGTGTCCGATACCGATAATTACATACCGATATATTGGCCGATAAATCTAAATCCTAATTTTTATATAATTTTTGAGCGCCTGATTACAAAAACACAAGTCTCATCATGTCTCAATCACACCATTATAATGATGTTCTCAGGATATTGTTATGTAGTCTACGACAGGCTTGCGCTGCGCAAAGTTTATCGGTTGAAAACGCTCTGTGTTGCCAGGCCAGTCGATGGCTGTTGATGAACACTTCGTAAAGAAACTACGCGCCTAAAGACCGTTCTTGTAGATTACACGAAGACCATAACGCTATCGTCAAAAGTTTGCTTTTTCGGGCCCCTAAAATGCCGTTGTCACATAAATGATCGGCCAAAACGCGTGTGTTTTCAGTATTTAGTTGAAAACGGTGTTGTGTAAATGATTCAAAAAGTGAATAAATTGATTCAGACTGTCAAAATGCTCAGTTTCTCCCATCACTATTAGTTTATATTAACAATCATTAACTAGGGAAGCACCGATATGAACAATTTTGCCGATTCGGTACCGATATTCTTTATATTTGATAAACAATACAATGGTCGATAAATCAAAATTCACAAAGTCACTTCATCACTATAATAATAAAGGTTATAATAGTCAAAATTGAATTGCTATTTATTTTTAGATATAATAAATATTTTTAAATTTACACTGAACAAGGCGGTTTTTAAATCCACCTTTTAATGATATAATTGCATTTCTACTCCATTTAAATGGTGTCTGTCATACCTTGTTTCATGTATTTAAACATACATTAAATGTTGAAGAACAGGTTAAAATATAATGAATATGTAATATATTACATCTCCACAGTTATTTTTCTAGCTAACTATGGAGTTTATGGTCACTGAATGGCTTTAAATGTGACATTATTGTTCTCCAGCTGTTTTATTGACATCTATTGAACACCTTCAGATGTTCATGTTTATTTGCTGCTGTTATTTATATTTATATTTATTTATAATTATTCACGCACAGTTGTAGCAAAGAGGTAGAGATGATCGATTCAACATTAAAGACACACAATCACACATTTATTGATAAAACTGACAGAATTTGAAAGTTGATCCTTCATTAAACAAGATTACTGCAGTTATTGGATGGCAGGCGACATACACAATGAAAACAGAAAACCACAGATTGATATCGGTTCATCAAACTGCAGATTAATCGATATTGTCCATCCAGCCCTAATAAACACAACGAGAGCACTGCAGGTTTATAGAGAAACACTGCGTCTGCAGTTATCCGTGCTGATGGACGTTTTCATTAAACACACACACACACACACACACACACTGCTGAGCACAAACATCTCAGACTGGGATTTAACATCAGTTTACTTCTTTACACTGGATCGAGGAAAAGAGCACAGGGTTTCTATTCCTGAGCCAACAATGTGTGTGTGTGTGTGAGAGAGAGAGAGAGAGACACGCTGAACTCAACAGTCACATGACCGTCTAAACAGCCAGACAACGCAGGAATGTCACTTTGAGTAAAAGCAACTCCTAAAAGAATACATGTACATGTGTTTGGGGAAGGAGCTTCTGGTAATGCTTCAGGGTTATTATTTTACAGTGACTTGACAGTGAAATATTAATAAAGTATTATTTCTCATTTTCTTTTATATATATATATATATATATATATACACACACACACACACACACACACATAGGGATTGGTAATATTTTTAAAAGAAGACTCTTCTGCTCACCAAGACTGCATTTATTTAATTAAAAATACAACAACAAAAATAGTAATATTGTGAAATATTATTCCAATGTATAACAGCTGTTGTCTATGTGAATATAAAGGAAATTGTAATTTATTCCGGTGATGAAAGCTATTGAACAAGATATTGTCCAAATTGTGCAGCCAAGCAAACAAGCACATTTTTTCTAATCGCATATGAAAAAAAGCAATTTAACCCCCCCCCCAAAAAAAAATCAAGCAGCACTACAACATTCTCTATAAATTTGTATAATTTTTAATATTGTGTCTATCACAGTTCGATTCTCAAACAAATGACTCATTTGAATCAATTAAAAACACCCTGAGGACTATTTCGAATCTTTCACTGAATGTGTGTTCAACAGACGAAACACTGACGAAACAGACAAAACTAGGGGTGTGACGAGATCTCGTGCCACGCGAGACTAAAACATGACGAGATTTCCCGTCGAGTGAACAGCTGTCTCGCGATATCACCATGACTGAGCGTGAGGGTGAGATTACCATAGAATGTTCCACCGCTACACTCACATTCGCCTAAACTATCGTTTTGCTATTTTTATTTAAAAAAAACAAACATTATAAAATAATGCAAAAGTCTGCTCTGCTCATCCAGCACGAGTTGCTGTTGCAATCAGAGCAGCACGAATCACAGTGCACTGATCGCGTGAGGATGGCGGAGGATTCGTTTCGCAACACACTAAGTTAAACGTCTGATAAATGTCTTATT
>CM060632.1:33772648-33810148 GCA_030578275.1 Meda fulgida | reverse complement strand
TATTATTATTATTATTATTATTATTATTATTATTACCATCATTGTTTCTGGTGTCTTTGCAGATGCATGTGAACGAGTTTCTTCTTGGTTTCATTCTAGTATGATCATATGTGAGACAAGATACAGGACACATGTTATTATATCTTTCTCTTGTTTTGGTCAACATTATTATTACTTTAACCAGGAGAATCAAATCAAGAGAAACAATTGCAAGTGTCCTTTAGTTTAAAACATTGTGCAAGAGTCATGTAAAAGTGCTCAAGGCTGGAAGTGCTTCTAGATTAAGAACATTGATTTTGCAGTTCAATCCAAACCGAAGGAGCATAAACAGAAAAAGCACATTTACCAGATTCTGACAATATCTGTGGGACTTCTAGATTTATAGATTTGGACTTATTTATTTTGATGTGTGGTCTTCTGCTGCCTCCTAGTGGTGTGACTGTAAAACAACATGCATTACTTCATTTGGCCAAATCATTCAGTGTTAAACCCTTTAAGAATTACCTTTATTGGGTCATTATGTATCTTTGCAATTGCAAAACGTATTAATAATATCATTAAAACATATATTTTTTTAAAGTGTAGCCATTCAAACAGCATTAAACATAATATAAACAATCGATCATCTTGGGGTTTTCATCTCGTTCCTCGTCAGTGTTATGATGTTGCACGCATTATTTTGCATTTGCATCAAAATTGTGATGAGCTTTATTTAATATGAATTCATATTAATTCTTTTGAAAGTCAGATATTAAACCGAAACAGCATTTATAATCTTTGCTTATTGCACTAAATCTATAGTTTCAGCTAAAGATACATAGTTGCTATAGTTACTGTTACTACAATAACCCATAGCGTGTTTATGGACTGGATCTTCAAACACTGTAAGCAGTTTTCCTGTGAATCATCTATATGTCAACTTCTTATGAAAGCTGGTTTATATTTATATTTATTTTTATTTTATTTTTAATCTAAACAACAACTGAAAAAAATGGTTTAGTACAGATTTTAAATCAGACTGTGGTTTAAACCGTAACTGGTAGGCTACACTAAAAAAAAAAAAAAAAAAAAGGAATAAATCACAAAACGAAAACGTTACTTCTGTGCTTTATTTACTCACATAATTAAATTTAAATTATTATAAGTGTGTCTGTGCGTTTCTGTGTCAGTTTAAGCGCGCGTGTCCCTCGCGAGCCGCCGACGTTTGATTAAAAAGGCGCGCGTTTTATTTTTCTTATCGCGGTTTAGTCGCAGTTGAGTTTTTAGTCTATGGTCGCGACGCGTCGCTCGCAGTGTAAACACTTTCTGAACTAGAGTAGTAGTACTTTACATCGATATAAACTCAAGAGGAATGTAATGTCATCACATCTCAGGTACAGTTACCTCAGTATATCGGTTATTTTCGATTAAATACATTTCACTTTAAAAAAAAAATTAACCGCCATTTTCCCCCTCAGAAATGTCTTCAGTTTATTACAGCATTCATATATTAACACAGGTATAAACAGACAAAAATGCTGACATTTACGACTTAGTTCAACATACAGATAAAGTATTTTGTCTTTAAATTTGTTTTTTAATCAAGTTTTTTTATTTTGTTGCTATACTGAGGTAATTATATTCTCTAACCCTCACACACGTAAGTTACGTAATGTTATCTATTTATTAACTTTGTGGGGATATTTTGTTGTGTATATAATACCATTTTGAATAATTATATGCAGTTATGTATAATTAATGTTCTATTTTAAAGCGTTATAAACCAAATATTTTGCTTGCGCCTCCCAGTTAGATAGATAGATGGATGGATAGATAGATAGATAGATAGATAGATAGATAGATGGATGGATGGATGGATGGATGGATGGATAGAAATAATGACAGTTTGTCTTCTGTCCCCTTTAAGTTGATGCTGCTGTCTTTGACATTCTGCAGTTGAGTGTCCGCAGCGCTGCTGTTTTGCTTTATGACACACTTCTGATGGGGGCGCGGCCATGCCTAAACCAACCAATCACCGTCGCGGAGACAAACGCTGCCGTCTCTCATTGGTTTCCGCGCCTATCAATCACAGGATGAGCCCGCTGTCCTCCAGAACGCACTTTATTCCGAGAGCCAGTCACGGATCAGTCATGCACCTCAGATGGGTGAGTTTAACATGATTAACTTCATATAACATGCGATTGTTGCAATTAAACACGTTAATATAGGCTGAAATTACGTGTTAATGCGTATGAGATAATCCGTGTCATTTGTTGAACGAATAAAAAGACCCAGAACTTAATATTGTATTATGAGATCATACAAACGCCTTGTTCATAATCATATTTTAGCTAAATTTGAGATGTATTGTTGAATGCGAAGAGCTCACGTGGCTTTGAGAAACGCTGTGAATGTTTAAAGCATCAGTGATGCAGCGGTGCAAAAATAACTTTCTGCATAATAAATGAGGCTCAGGATGTGCAGATTATTCACTGCTCGTCTAACCCACAGTGCACAGAAATAAGATATTGGGTTTGTTCTGGATTAATCACAGCTGCTGCCATGTCATATTTTAAAGAGACATTCACTGCGGCTTGTGCATGATCATTTTAAAGTGTCATTATAATGTGTGCGTGTGTGAAGGTTGAATTGTTATGAGGCTTATAATGAAGGGTGTTCTAGTCATTCAACTGCTAATTTAAATGATTATGCATAGAGTTCAAAGGCTTTAGCGGAATAAATTGTACTGAATGACATTATCAATGGACCCACTGTTAGTTTTCATCAATATGCATTCATGGATATTTTTGGCAAAGCATCTCAACAGTTTATTTTCTGGCCTGAAAACACGTCTGGAAGCTACACTACTGCATCATATATTACAAAATAAGTCTGTTTATTATAACAATATTTGCTTATGATCATGCAAAGGATATTCCTAAAGATTACTGAAAAATAACTCAGAAACTGCTTGGAAATTTCACAAATAATTACAAAGAATTGTCTTTATAAACATGAAAGACAGAAATAGTATACTCAAATATATCTATATTTTTTTTACAGTGTATACATTGTCCTTTGTGCATGTTTTTTTTAATCAAATTTGATAACATTAAATCCTATTATTAAATGCAATTAATCAAAACTATTATTTAAATAAACGTTTGATTCTGTCGTGCATTTGAAAGCACTGTGTATATGCAGTAAATCATGTGTTTATCAGGTAATTTAGCCAAAATAGCTGTGTGTGTTCATTCTACACATCTTAAAACAGATTTATGAGGTTTACGTTGCATTTAAAGCCTTCTTCATTTTGACAGGCATTCGATCGCCCCGATGATGAACACCAGTCCATCCCAGGCCGTCCCCGACTCGAGACGAGACAACCGCCAACTTAATTTAGGAGTGTGATTAATTCAAACGGGCTTTGTAATGGAAGGCACACACACTGTGCTGCGTCTCTACAAACCCATCCATGAGTTGTGCTTCATCAGTCTGTACTTCCCAACAAGGAAATCCCGAGGTTTTTCACGAGCTGCTCGTGAAGTCCAGCCTCTGTGTGGAAATCAGCATGAAGACCCGGGCAAAACTAAACAAAGACGCCAGTATTACAGCTCAGCGGATGAAGTCCAGTCCTCCCAGTCCTGTGAGGAAACAAAAGGAGCGATCGCGCAGATCTACTGGTTGGCCATCGAACACCATCAACTCCTGACAGATCTCCTGTCTTTATGCAGCGAGTGCGCAGACAGACTCAAGATGGGAAACCAAGACGGGAAGATCCAGCTGGAAGGAGAACCTGGTGTTAGTAGCAGTGACTTTACTCTTCCTCAGTCCCTGGAGAATAAGAAAGCCTCGAGAGCTCGGAAGCTGAAGAAACTGGGATGCAAGAAGATGGACAGCGAGTTCCTGCAGAGTAAGATGAAGAAGAAGGTGCATATGGGAGCAGCATCTGAGTTTTTTTCCCTGGGAAAAGACCCGGAAACTCCAGGATCAGGCTCCTACGTCATCGTCTCAAGCGAGCCATTTCTTCCCATGGACGAAGACTTCCATATGGCCAACGATGGCTGGGATTTCATGGAGGAATCTCGTTTTGAATGTGAAATCGATTGTGCTGCGCTGTCTGAGTTTGACAACCAACTCCGTTTGGATTATGAGAAACCGATTGGGAATGAACGTGGACGCATCAACAGTTCTGGGACTAAACGTGTAGATGACAATCGACTAACCAGTGATAACATAGCAAGAAAAGACATGGAAAGATCCCTGATTGAGGAAGCTGTATCTCACTCCTGCTTAGATGTGGAGGAAATCTATCAGAAAGCATCAGGACGAGAAGATATCAATCGTTTAGACAAGAAGAAACCGTCGTCCCCGATTGACGCCAACTCTAGAAGCTCGAGCCTTCGCTCCTGGACCAGAAGCCCCACATCAAACTCTTTCTCCGGGGTTTTTAACGTGTCTTATCCTGCGACCAACAGCCTCCGGGTCATGTCTCCGGTCCTGTCACCACTGTCTCAGCTTCCCAGTCCCCAAATGAACCACCGTATCGTGTTGCTGCCTGAGGAGGATGATGATGGAAATAAACGTTCGTGTAGAGACGAGCAAGTCAACAAAGAGGTCATCGATAACAACGGCAACCGCAGGACGGCCTCGCGCCTCGACCTGAACCTCGTAAATCTTTTCAATCCGAATGGAGCCACGACCTCAGGTAAGCGACTGCTCTCTGTTTCAAACTGAAGAAGAAACTGTGCTTGCAAAATCAAACTCTTGAGTTGTCTGATATTTGTCACTTGCTCACTTGATGTTTTGATCATGTTGTTAAAATCCCCCTGTAGTCAATCATTGTATCCCTTAAAACTCATCTTTGATCACTGAAATGACATATTTAAAAGTTTTTTCCTTCTTCATGCCTTAAAATATCTTGAATGCAACTCGACACCCTTGCCTCATTTAGTATACGTGGTTCTATGAATATGCAAATGAGCCCCGCCTCCACTCACTCACTCACTCAGAGATCCACTGGTTGACGAGCACACGTTGATCTGATTGGTTACAAGGTCGTTTGTGACGTCAGAAACACCAGCGATTTCACACCGTGTTTTTGAGACTGTCTTTGGTTCACTGCAGTTTTAAGCAGAAAATACTCAGCAATGCTGTCGACTTATGAACTTACACATGTCTGTCTTAAAGCATATTAAAAACACCATATAGACACATAAACAACATTAAATTAGAAAATCTCAAAAACACTGTGAGCGAGGTACACTGGCTAGTTTATTGGATTGGATCCAACAGGCCAACATTATGAGGTACAAAGTAAAACAAAATACAAATAAGACAACATGACAAAGCCGATATGTGATGGGTTTTAAATTGATAAAAAAAAATTTGATTAGCAATCCACCTTATTTTGCAACACGAAAGAAATTATTTTCTTCAAATGTGTGAGATTTCTATAGGTAGATAACTAGAAGAAAATCAAAGTGCAGTAACATCTGCTACAAACTAATGCATTTATGATAATGATAATAAGATAAAATACCATTTTGCAATATGAAGCAGCATGAAAGACTGTTTTTGTACAGCTAAAATAGTTACAAATAAGCTGGATAGTGATGCTTTCCTTGGCAAACACTAGTAATCTCATGTTCGTTTTGATTTCTTAGGCTTGTCATGTGACTCGAAACAAGAATTTCGGCCTTTCCAAGAGATCCATTAATGAATATTCGCTGTGTTTCGAGAGTCACTAGGGATCAAAGCCACCGTGTTCAAACACTCATGAAAATAATCTGCACCTTCATCCTGTTGAACTGAAGGAGGCTGGGTTCAAATATCCACACGGGTGGCTTCAGAAGTCCTCCACATTAATGAGATAAAAAGGATTAAAACACTTTTGTTGCTTGAACAGGACTTCGGAAGCGCGTAAGCTGCATCTCATGGTTGCGCTGACGAGAAAAGAAAGAATTCCCATTAAGCGTCTGCCCTTTCTGTGATCTTTCTCTTGTGAACATCACAAGCCTAAATGCACTCGTTTGATTTGATCATTGACTATCAGATGTGGGACAAAACACACTTCCTTTGCCCGAGGCTGAATAGAAGCAGTGAAGTCTACAGTATATAAAATACTCATAATCACTGGCAGTGTGAACTCTCTGCTTATAAGAGACGGTACGAAAGGGTCAGTACAGAAAATGTGAGCGTTGCTTGTGTTTCCTGTGATATTTAAACCCTTTAAAAATTTAAAGTTTCGTTTTTTTGAGAATTTTTTACGTCATTGGAATGGTTTGAAACTAAAGGTTTTGGCACTTGCTATGTGAACACACACACACACACACACACACACACACACACACACACACACACACACACACACACACACACACACACACACACACACACACACACAATCATGGACATGATTCGAAAAGGTTAAATGAGAGTTTCCTCTAGTGGAAGCGTTTGGTACTGCAGCCGAACAACATCTCACTGAAAGATCATTAGAAAATTTCACAGAAATTTAGAACACAACTTGTTAAGATTTATGGCTTTGATGTTCTTGCATTTTTCATATCAATACACATACGATTCTGTAACTTTTTTAAAGTTCACTTTTTAGAAAGTTTTTCACGGTTTTCGCAAAGACCTGCAGTTTTATTCATTCTGCACTTTCTCAAGTGACTCTCTGTCCATTGTCTCTTGAGCCTGAGGCTGACACACACTCTTGCTTCATAAGCATCTCTCAGAGACCTGATCATGTGATGATTGCGATGAACTCTGTATAATTTTACGTTGTGAATATTTTAAAGAGGACCCCAGGGAGATTAGCTGCCATTAAACGGGCCGCTAATGGGGATCCTAATAAAAATGAAATGAAACTCAAGTTTTACAGGAGGTGCACGATTCTGGATGAAATCACATGAATGAATGAATGATCCGGTGTGATTTTGTCAAAGGATTAATAGACGCAGCCTTTGACGAATCATTTGTCATTTAGGAATGAGATTGCGATCTTCAAACGATCAATCGTGCAGTGCTTCTGTACACTGTAATATTTCATCAGTCAATAAACTATCTAAAAATACCTCCACCTTATAAAACATTTAATTAAACATCATTGAGCTTTAAATGATCGTTTTGATACTCAAATGCTTTATTGAGGATCTGATCAGGGTCATTAACAAGTAGACTTTTAAATCTAAAACACATTTGAAAAGTAAATGCTTTGTCTCCATTGCACTATTTAATGTGATCTATAATGTGTTTAGAGGCAGAATAAGCCTGTAAATGCCTTAAACCAGAGCAGGGAAGATGTGTTTCAGTGGCACACTGGTGGGTTTCTCAGATGATCACGTGACCAGATGACCTCTGCACTGCTGCCAATCATAAGAGTAATGAAATAAAGCAATCAGGTCATATGAAACTGATCAGCACGCGGACAGAGAGCATGCTGAAGACCCGAGAGTTGTTGTTGCATGTTTTGCATTCAATCCTGACGTGTGTGTGTGTGTGTGAGAGAGAGAGTATGTGTGTGTGTGTGTGTGCGTGTGCGTGCATGTGTGTGCGTCTGTGCGTGCGTGTGCATGCGTGTGCGTGTGTGTGCGTGTGTGTGCGTCTGTGCGTGTGTGTGTGTGTGTGTGCGTGTGTGTGTGTGTGTGCTTTATGTCGTCCTTCATCACAGTCCTGAACTACACAGACAGCAGAGCGTTAACACACTCTGAACACAGAGCAGGTTTGGTTCAATTAAAATGAACTAAAATCAAATACTTCCCTACTATACAGTACGCCAAAAGAGTAGTATGATACAATTCATCATTATTAAAAAAAATAAACAGGCGAAAAATCCCAGGATGACCGACTACTTCCTCTGAAATATAATATATAATAGCAGATATATATTTCCTTCAGCTATTTTCATGTTTAATTAAGCCTGATAAACTGTATTGTATGAGATTCTGTTACTTTCACTGTTCATTCTATTGCTCTATCATATTTCATCTTTCATTTCATAGCACAGCACATACTCAGCAGGTCAGGGGATCACATGTTGAGATACCAGTGAAACATCACAGTTCTCTGTTACTATTTTAATTACAATTGAAATATTATTAAAGACAAGCAAGCAGTCATTAATCAAATAAGAACAAATAATCAAAATAGCACAAATAAATACAATAGAACTACTTAATAACTAAAATTAAGTAGTGTTTTTTTTCAGGTACAGGATTTGAATGACGTAATCAAATGTGAAATAACACTGCATATTCATTAATGTATAAATTAAATATAAATGGATCTTTATAAAGTTACAAAAGTTCTTCAGTCAGGAACAGTGAGTGATTTCTTTGTCTTTTGTTTTTTTATTAATATTAAAACACAATAAACCTGCTGTCCCTTTAAGACATAGGCTAATACACAGATCCAATATACTGTTACACATGCGTTAAGTTTTATTTCTCAAATGTGTACGTTCACTTAAGATATAATCGACTATGTTTAATACTAGGATACTCGCCAACGTTTTTTTTTTTTTTACATAATTTTGTGTGAATTCGTCCATTCAAGCGCTGAACGTGAAAGAGAATATAATTCAGTATTCACACGCTGTCCTCGGATGTTTCCGTTCATGAAACTTAATGTCCTGTAATAATGTAGGAGTTACGAGCCGCTCCGAGACATGAAGGTGGAGATCCAAACGCAGCTTTAATTAAGGGGCAATCCAGAAGCGTAATCCAATATACAGGCAATAGGTCAGAACACTGGTAGGCCGTCCAAACAAACAAACAAACAAACAAACAATGTGAATGCTTCACTTTGCGTGTCGAAATGTTTGAACCCAGACCGCTACTCTACAGGTTTTTGGAAGTTTAAGTCCGTTTAAAGTCAATATTTAAAAAAATATATATATATGTTACATGATCATATATTCTGTCATTTTATAAACAGCATAGGAACCATAAAATAATTAGACCACCATTTACTTGCATCAAGCTACTCTTTTAGTATTTTTATAATTAGTATTAATATAATTGTTATATTTAATGTATTGCCACACTTTAATATGTGAATTTTATTACAAGAAAAACTGAAGATTTAACGTTGTCAGGCTTTTATTTTTGTTTAATAGATACAACAATGGCGCTGCGCACTCGGGTTTATGGCTGCTATGAATTTCTCCTGCCACAAGATGGCGCTGTTTTCGACACTCTTGATGCTTCAAATCTTTTCCCGGAACAATCAGAGGCTTAATTTGCCCATCCCTAATCCACGGAACAGGCAAGAAATCCAAAAACCAAGAGACATGCAACCAGGGAAAACGCTCAGAAATGCAGAGCTACAACATATGAAACTTTGCAGAGAGTGAGTGAGTGAACATGGTATAAATAGGCTGAGACTAACAGGGTAATGAGACACAGGTGAACACAATCAGTGATGATGAGTCCGGGCCATGAGTTATGGGAAATGTAGTTTGTGAGGGAGTGATAATAGTCAGATGTGGAGCGCCCTCTGGTGGCTCTCAAGGGCACTCCAGCTGGTGACCGTTACAGAAGGGAACCTCTTGATATACATAAACATTTAGTTTAACATGTAGCTTTAATCCAAATGACACGTGAATATGCATTTACAGCAAGTGATATGCAGAATAAAGAATTTTTCACATGTTTGCTTACAGCATTTTCACCCTACAACGATTCAAACTTATTTTAGATCATGTTTTTTGCGTGTTTTAAGGTAGGATGATGCATGTATCTGCAATATGCCTCTAATATGAGCTTATAATATCATTGTAGCATCAGCACAGACATATTGAACCGGTCATTCGCTGTGCATGAGCCCGAGGCTATTAAACACACTGCAGAACTGTGTACTGTAACATGACATCATCTGTGTCACACACACACACACACACACACACACACACACACACACACACACACACACACACACACACACACACACACACACACACACACACACACACACACACACACACACACACACACACACACACACACACACACACCTGACAGCTGCTGATCTTACCTAGATCTCAATCAACACTGACCAAACATAATATATTATATAGACTCATTACATGCAAAGTGAGATATTTCAAGCCTTTATCTGTTATAAGTTTGATGATTATGGCTTACAGCTTATGAAAACCTCTTCACAATATTCTAATTTTGAATTTGGGGTTTTCATAAGCTGTAAGCCATAATTATCAAAATTATAACAAGGCTTGAAATATCTCAGTTTGCATGTAATGAGTCTATATAATACAGGTCCTTCTCAAAAAATTAGCACATTGTGATAAAGTTCATTATTTTCCATAAATAACACACACGTCTTGCGTCTCTCAACTTTCTCTTCACAATATCCCACAGATTCTCTATGGGGTTCAGGTCAGGAGAGTTGGCAGGCCAATTGAGCACAGTAATACCATGGTCAGTAAACCATTTACCACTGGTTTTGGCACTGTGAGCAGGAGCCAGGTCATGCTGAAAAATTAAATCTTCATCTCCATAAAGCTTTTCAGCAGGAGGAAGCATGAAGTGCTCCAAAATCTCCTGATAGCTGCTGCATTGACCCTGCCCTTGATAAAACACAGTGGAGCAACACCAGCAGCTGACATGGCACCCCAGACCATCACTGACTGTGGGTACTTGACACTGGACTTCAGGCATTTTGGCATTTCCTTCTCCCCAGTCTTCCTCCAGACTCTGGCACCTTGATTTCCGAATGACACGCAACCACTGAGCAACAGTCCAGTGCTGCTTCTCTGTAGCCCAGGTCAGGCGCTTCTGCCGCTGTTTCTGGTTCAAAAGTGGCTTGACCTGGGGAATGCGGCACCTGTAGCCCATTTCCTGCACACGCCTGTGCACGGTGGCTCTGGATGTTTCTACTCCAGACTCAGTCCACTGCTTCCGCAGGTCCCCCAAGCTCTGGAATCGGTCCTTCTCCACAATCTTCCTCAGGGTCCGGTCACCTCTTCTCGTTGTGCAGCGTTTTTTGCCACACTTTTTCCTTCCCACAGACTTCCCACTGAGGTGCCTTGATACAGCACTCTGGGAACAGCCTATTTGTTCAGAAATGTCTTTCGGTGTCTCACCCTCTTGCTTGAGGGTGTCAATGATGGCCTTCTGGACAGCAGTCAGGTCGGCAGTCTTACCCATGATTGCGGTTTTGAGTAATGAAACAGGCTGGGAGTTTTTAAAAGCCTCAGGAATCTTTTGCAGGTGTTTAGAGTTAATTAGTTGATTCAGATGATTAGGTTAATAGCTCGTTTAGAGAACCTTTTCATGATATGCTAATTTTTTGAGACAGGAATTTGGGGTTTTCATGAGCTGTATGCCAAAATCATCAGTATTAAAACAATAAAACACCTGAAATATTTCAGTTGATGTGCAATGAATCTAAAACATATGAAAGTATAATTTTTATCATTACATTATGGAAAATAATGAACTTTATCACAATATGCAATTTTTTTTAGAAGGACCTGTATATTAGTTTCACCTTTTAAGTTGAATACTGAAATAAATTAACTTTTGCACGAATTTTTCGAGTTTCACCTGTATATTAAAAGTGTGACAACTTGCCCCGGTCTGAATTTACATTTGTATGTCAAGTATAAATCGTTAGAATGAATATATTTAAACTTTTAGTTTCAGTTGAGTTGAATTACTGTGGAAATGCCTCATAAAACAGCATGTGATTGTAACGTGTCTCAATGTGAGGCTGTGTTTCTGACGCCCCCTGGAGGAGGATAGGAATCTCACAGGAATCAGCATCTACTTTACATTAATGTGTGATCATCATCTAAGATTATTGTGCTTGCTGACGATCAGAAGGCTGTTTCATGTTTTCTCACTTTAATATGTGAACGATATGTATTTGTGTTTGTGAGCACTGGTTGTTGTTGTCCAGATGGTGGCGCTGTTTAATTTCTATTAAAATGAGTTAGTGATTCAAACACATGGAATGAATCTCCTGTGTGAAAACAGTCACGCTGCTTTTGTTTCACTGTGTTTTTACTCCAGTATTGGAGTGAATGTGCATCTTCATTTCACGAGATGCAGGATCTCGTCTGCAATCAATTTGGCTTTGCATTTGGACCAGAACCAGATGTTTAGTCAGCGTTTGGAGGTCCAGCAACCGATGCATTATCATAATGAGACGCCATTAATCACAGCAACCTTTGCCTGCTGCCTTCATTCTCATTATCAGAAGTGTTTTTAATGCCACATATTGAGAAATGTATGTTAAATTAGGATGCAACTTCTCCAGTAAGCTTTGTTTATTTTCTTCCTGCTGTGAGTGACCCATTAAACTCATTTCAGACAGATATAACAATCATGCAGATCAACGTCAAACATTCATTCACTTATTATATATAGACACACAGCGCTGAATGTTCCTACACTGACGTTGTTATATTTTATAAAACGAAAATACAGCAATCTGTAACATACAAATTCTTAAAGAAAAACTGCTTTATTGCATTAGATCAGAGTCTGTTTGAGCTCAAATAATATGAGTAAAATATTTAAGACATGCATAAGCAAAAGTTTTAAATCGGTAAGATTTTTAATGTTTTTAAAATAAGTCTCTATTGCTCACCAAGGCTGCATTTATTTGATTAAAAATACACAAAAAACAGTAATATTGTTAAATATTTTGACTTAGTTTTCCTATTTTAATATATTTTAACATGTAATTTATTCCTGTGATCAAAGCTGTATTTCAGCATCATTACTCCAGTCTTCAGTGTCACATGATCCTTCACAAATCACTCTAATATGATGATCTGATGCTCAAAAAACATTCATTATTATTATCAATGTTGAAAACAATTGTGTATTTTTTTTTCAGGATTCTTTGATGAATATAAAGTTCAAAAGAACAGCATTAATCTGAAATAGAATCGTTTTGCAGATCAACGTCAAACGTTCATTCACTTATTACATATAGACACACAGCGCTGAATGTTCCTACACTGACATTGTGTTATATTATAAAGCAAAAATACAGCAATCTGTAATGAAAAAATTCTAAAATAAAAGCTGCTTTATTGCATTGAGCTCAAATAATATCAGTAAAAACATATTTTAGACATGCATAACCAACATACTTTTGCACTATGGGTCGTTGTAATCATTAAAGCTACGTCTACATCAGGGGTCGGCAAGTAACTTTAGTCGCGGGCCAATATTTTTTTTAGCCAGTAGATGGTGGGCCGGCTACACGAGTAGGCCTTTGGAAACAACTTAAATACCCGCAGTAGGCCTACAATCGTGGGATATGATGAGTCCGTGTATCATTCGTTCAATAATTTTTTCAAATTAAAACCAAAAATAAAAAAACGACTTGTTTTTCAATTATTTCCTGAACTAAAATGAAAAAAAAAAAAAAAAAAAAAACGGGTTTTCTGATTGTGTGCTCAGATCAAAAATAGAAAAAATTAATTACTGGATTAGACAAATTTTTATTTTTAATTTAACACCCTAGTAGGCATATATCAATGAAATCATTTTAAACAGATCAAGTACTATTGTGGTAACAGATTTTAATAAAGGTGTGAATAGCAATCATGCCTCAATGCTTACAGTCCGACTTTTGAACTTTATTCCTTTTTTATTATTATCTATTCGGGACACACACCTAAGGTTTAAGAAGGTCTGCGCGCAGTTTTTTTTTTGTCCCGCTCCCACAAGGTTCTATTCAGCAACCGCTTAAAATACACTCTGTGTTCGACTGCTGTATTTCCCGACCGGACGGGTCCGCAAAATTTAGATCTCGTTTCCAGAATCTCACATCCAAATGTCTCTAACAGAGATTAAGCAACATTTATAAATGCTATACAAAAATTGTGTTCGTGTCAATATTAAATATTATTTTAACATTGTACTGTCAGCAGAGAAAAAAAGTGTCAGAAAAATTAATGAAATATAAATAACATACATGAAATAGGACAAAGCCTATCACTCAAATTTCTAAGCAACCTGTTGCCGACCCCTGGTCTACATTAATCCGAATACATTTGAAAATGGCATTTTTGTTTGAAAACGCTCTCCGTCCACACTAGCGTTTTCAGGCACGTCTCAGTGTGGATGAGACACTTTTGGAAAACGCCTGAAAACGCTAAATTCCCCTTTACTGTGCATGCATAAAACCACACAAAAGCTCACTGAGATGATACAGACGGAAAAATAAATAGTTATAATAAAAAACGTAAAAAACGCAGATTCTTCTGACAGGTTAAAATATCTCAGCATTCACTGATCACTCACCATTATATGTTTGGTGTAAAACGCGATTACTCTCATGTTTTATCGCAGGACAGCAAATGTGAGTGAATTCTGTCATCTGTGCAGGACTGTGATATGAAGAGTGTGTGAAGTCACACATTTGAGCAACAGTGTGAAGGTGAACCGCACATAACAGGCACAATACCGCTATAAACATGAATATCTATTGGTACAAAATGAGTCACGTGACTAAACTTACGTCATCATTTGTACATACCTCTGTTTTGACAGTCCACACTACAATGCCGTCTCAGTGTGAACGCAGGGACAAAACGGAGAGAAACAGCTGCGTTTACAAACGAAACCGTATTAGTGTGAACGAGGCCTTCGTCTGATTGTGTTTGTCTGCAGAAAACTCTCTGTTGCGGCCGGAGGACATCTGGATGCTGGACGGGGAGGAATCCATTACCCATGATCCTTTGTGCCGTCCCAGCAGACCCGATCACCTGGACTTCCTGAGAATCACACCACCTGAGGATGACATCATCGGAGACACTCCATACTATCCGCGGCTCGGGCTAACCGTGAGTCAATCAGCGCTGACATTAACCTGTAGATTTATATATGATGTTTATACAGTTAGCAGGTACTTATAGTCACATAAGTGGAAATATGAACAGTGCACATTTTTTCAACACTAATAATAATCATAAATATTTATTGAGCATCAGATCATCATATTAGAGTGATTTGTGAAGGGTCATGTGACACTGAAGACTGGAGTGATGATGCTGAAATACAGCTTTGATCACAGGAATAAATTACACTTTACTAGATATTCACATAGAAAACAGCTGATTTACATTATAATAATATTTCACTGTTTTACTGTTTTTTTGATCAAATAAACACAGCCTTGGTGAGCATAAGAGGCTCTTTCAGAAACATTTAAAACATTATAATTATTTAATACTTGTCAGTAGCTGCGTTTACATGGACCCTTATAATCGGATTGACGGCTCAATCGGACTAAAAACCTTCATGTAAACGCCTTAATCGATCCGATTGAAAGGGTCGGATTATTCCTTTTGTGATCCGATCGAGAGAACATGTAAACACTTGATCGGATTGAACACCGAACCTAAAAGGACTGCGCATGTGCAATGACGTGTGACGCACGGAACAAGCTGTTCGTCCTGTTGAATAAAGTGTCGTATAAATGAGTGTTCCTTTATTAAAAAATTCTCATTTCATTCTGCGCGTGTGAAGTGGAGCTGCTGCGTTGTGGACCAGCTGTAGTTAGTTCATTAAGCGTGCAGGGCAACCACCCAGTACAGCATTACAGTAATCTAGCCTTGAGGGCATGAACGCATGAACTAGCTGTAGTTAGTTTATTAAGCGTGCAGGGCAACCACCCAGTAGAGCATTACAGTAATCTAGCCTTGAGCTCATGAACGCATGAACCAGCTGTAGTTAGTTTATTAAGCGTGCAGGGCAACCACCCAGTACAGCATTACAGTAATCTAGCCTTGAGCTCATGAACGCATGAAACTAGCTGTAGTTAGTTTATTAAGCGTGCAGGGCAACCACCCAGTACAGCATTACAGTAATCTAGCCTTGAGCTCATGAACGCATGAACCAGCTGTAGTTAGTTTATTAAGCGTGCAGGGCAACCACCCAGTACAGCATTACAGTAATCTAGCCTTGAGCTCATGAACGCATGAACCAGCTGTAGTTAGTTTATTAAGCGTGCAGGGCAACCACCCAGTACAGCATTACAGTAATCTAGCCTTGAGCTCATGAACGCATGAACTAGCTGTAGTTAGTTTATTAAGCGTGCAGGGCAACCACCCAGTACAGCATTACAGTAATCTAGCCTTGAGCTCATGAACGCATGAACCAGCTGTAGTTAGTTTATTAAGCGTGCAGGGCAACCACCCAGTACAGCATTACAGTAATCTAGCCTTGAGCTCATGAACCAGCTGTAGTTAGTTTATTAAGCGTGCAGGGCAACCACCCAGTACAGCATTACAGTAATCTAGCCTTGAGGGCATGAACGCATTAAAGGGATAGTTCACCCAAAAATGAAAATTCTGTCAGTAATTACTCTCCCTCATGTTGTTCCAATGACAAGAATACTTGTGAATAATAAAGTAAATACTTGAATAATAGTGGAACTGCGCAAAGCTTCTGTGTTGTACGTCACATGTAGCCTCACTAATGGCCAACGCTGGTCATGTGTGTGTGTGTGTGTGTGTGAAGCGTGTGGCGTACGACACAGAAGCTTTGCTCAGTTCCACTACGTGAAGCTCACAGCCCACAGGGAAGGAAATGAGTAGTTGAATAAAGTCGTTATTTTTGTTTGTTTTTTTGCGCACAAAAAGTATTCTCGTCGCTTGATGAACTTAGGATTGAGCCACTGTAGTCACTCGGACTATTTTAACGATGTCTTTCATAACTTTTGGGCCGGCCAGTTTCGATCCCTGAAGAAGCCTATGGAGGAGTGATCCAGCGCTCAGATTTAATCACAAATATCTTCATTCGTGTTCCGAAGATGAACGAAGGTCTTACGGGGTTGGAACAACATGAGGGCGAGTAAATACTGACAGAGTTTACATTTTTGGGTGAACTAACCCTTTAACTAATTGTTCCACACTTGTCAATGATATGACGAATATGACGAATTTCGTCAATATGACGAAATTTATATATATTTTTAAGATGGAAAAAATGCGGTTTTACAGATACTAGACACGTGACTTTCAAATGAAAGATTGGTATCAAAGAGCACACACACACACACACACACACACACACACACACACCCAGGTTCCTAACCGACGACGAGGACTTGACAGAGCATCATCAAGTGTTAGACAGTATTCTAGGTTATTACGTGTGGAAGTTTTTGTCCAATAATTAGAATCTCTGTTTTAAGATATTGTGGAGATATTACACGTCACATCCTGGCGTCACGTGTCTTTGCGGGATGTGTGTGAACGCACTCCCAGATTCCCGGGACACATAATCCGTGTGTTTTCCGGAGTGTGTGTGAAGGGCTTTATGAGCATGTTCTGCTGCTGACCCTGGCGTTCTCCAGGAGTTGCTAATCTGACCTGGAACTCTTCTATACTAAGCCTGTGTGTGTTCCACTCTATTTCAGCTCTAGTCCACAGGCCCCTTCTTTCATCCATCCATCCTTTCTTTCTTTCTTCCATCCATCCATCCTTTCTTTCATCCATCCATCCTTTCTTTCTTTCTTCCATCCATCCTTTCTTTCATCCATCCATACTTTCTTTCTTTCTTCCATCCATCCATCCTTTCTTTCATCCATCCATACTTTCTTTCTTTCTTCCATCCATCCATCCTTTCTTTCATCCATCCATCCTTTCTTTCTTTCTTCCATCCATCCTTTCTTTCATCCATCCATACTTTCTTTCTTTCTTCCATCCATCCATCCTTTCTTTCATCCATCCATACTTTCTTTCTTCCATCCATCCTTTCTTTCATCCATCCATACTTTCTTCCATCCATCCTTTCTTTCATCCATCCATCCTTTCTTTCTTTCTTTCTTTCTTTCTTCCATCCATCCATCCATCCTTTCTTTCATCCATCCATCCTTTCTTTCTTTCTTCCATCCATCCTTTCTTTCATCCATCCATACTTTCTTTCTTTCTTCCATCCATCCATCCTTTCTTTCATCCAACCATACTTTCTTTCTTCCATCCATCCTTTCTTTCATCCATCCATACTTTCTTTCTTCCATCCTTTCTTTCATCCATCCATACTTTCTTTCTTCCATCCATCCATCCTTTCTTTCATCCATCCATACTTTCTTTCTTCCATCCATCCATCCTTTCTTTCATGCATCCATCCTTTCTTTCTTTCTTCCATCCTTTCTTTCATCCATCCATACTTTCTTTCTTCCATCCATCCATCCTTTCTTTTATCCATCCATACTTTCTTTCTTCCATCCATCCTTTCTTTCATCCATCCATACTTACTTTCTTTCATCCATCCATCCTTTCTTTCTTTCTTTCTTTCATCCATCCATACTTTCTTTCTTTCTTTCTTCCATCCATCCATCCATCCTTTCTTTCTTCCATCCATCCTTTCTTTCTTTCATCCATCCATACTTTCTTTCTTTCTTTCTTTCTTCCATCCATACTTTTTCTTTCTTTCTTTCATCCATCCATACTTTCTTTCTTTCTTTCTTTCTTCCATCCACCCATACACCCATACTTTCTATCTTTCATCCATCCTTTCTTTCTTTCTTACATCCATCCTTCCCTACTTTCTTACATCCATCCTTTCTTTCTTTCTTTCTTTCTTCCATACATACTTTCTTTCTTTCTTTCTCTCTTTCTGTCTTACATCCATACTTTCTTTCTTTCTTTCTTCCATACATACTTTCTTTCTTTCTTTCTTTCTCTCTTTCTTTCTTACATCCATACTTTCTTTCTTTCTTTCTTCCATACATACTTTCTTTCTTTCTCTCTCTCTTTCTTTCTTCCATCCATCCATCCATACTTTCTTTCTTTTTTTCTTCCATACTTTCTTCCATCCATCCATACTTTCTTTCATTCATTCTTTCATCCATCCTTTCTTCCTTTCTTTCCATCCTTTCTTTCTTCCATCCTTTGCTTATTTCTCTCTTTTTTTCTTTCTTTCTTTCATCCATCCATCCTTTCTTTCTTTCTTTCATCCATCCATCCTTTCTTTCTTTCTTTCTTTCTTTCATCCATCCCTTTTCTTTCTTTCTTTCTTTCTTTCTTTCTTTCTTTCTTTCTTTCTTTCATATTGTAATACTATATAATAATTTTAATTGTATTTTTGATCAAATAAATGCAGCCTTGTTGAGCAGAAGAGACTTATAGTTATTCCAGGCTTCTGAATCATCAGAATATAGATGTGTGTGTGTGTGTGTGTGTGTGTGCGTGTGTGTGTGTGTGCGTGTGTGTGTGTGTGCGTGTGTGTGTGTGTGTGTGTGTGTGTGTGTGTGTGTGTGTGTGTGTGTGTGTGTGTGTGTGTGTGTGTGTGTGTGTGTGTGTGTGTGTGTGTTTGTGTGAGTGAAAATACCAGCATGCCGACACACCCGTGACTCCACCTGGCACACACTGATCTCAGAGCAGATTGGACGGGTGTGACACACACTACAATGAACCGTAAATGTCAGACGAAATGACTTGACGAAGGTGATGATCAAGGCTTTGTGTCGTCGCACAACAGGCAACAATAGATCATGTGAACTTACTCTGTTCGCCAGATCTAGTTTGATTGTTCTGGATCAGGAGCTTTAGTTTGTTGTCGTGTTCCTTGTTTTCACGGCTCAGTAATCGGCCTGTGTTCAGGTTCACAGGTTATAATCCACCCGTTATGCAGAGCATAACCTCAACACGTCTGGAAGAGGGGGTTTTGAGTATGTTACAGTGTTAATAATTCTAATTAAGAACTTCAACTCGTCCAGAGCATTTGAGTTCTGCAAGACTTTTTTTCAACAAACAAGTTGTCTTGGTTTCAGGTCACTGGGTAATTCACAAAGACTGACCTGGAGCACATTTCTGAGAAACAAGAATTCAGTGATTTTATCAGCTGTAGCCAGTTTTTTGTTAATTATTATTTTTATTTATACACTTTTTGCCTTTATTTGATGCTTTTGCCATTATAATGAGAAATTCTATCAGATGATTTTATCAGCTGATCAGATTTAAAACAATTTTTTTAAAACGTTTTTTTGCCTTTATTTTTATTTAATTTTTTTGTTTGTTACTTTTATTCTAGGTATGTGTTTATTTATTATTTTTTAATATTACATAAATTAGGTGTATTTTCTGATTATAGTTATTTTATTAGTTAATTAAAAACCTCTTGTAATGCATTTATTAGTATTTTTTCAAATGGGTTTTCAAAAAAAGTTCCTATCAGGTTGAAATGATCATAAATCTCTCTCTAACTAACTATCTAACCATAACCAGTCTCACACCGGTAGAAGTTGTGCAGGACTCGTCGCTGATTCTCTCTGCACTCTTGATTCTGTATTGAAGCGTGACAGGTCAGCGCTATAGCAACAGAGAGGCGTGGCCAATGACATCAGCAGAGCTGATTATAGCCAGTGTAGCTCCGCCCCTTCACCTGACCTGCAGGAGATTAGAGAGAGTGTGTGTGTGAGAGAGAGAGTGAGTGTCTGTGTGAGAGAGAGAGAGGGAGAAAGGGGAGGAGCCAGACACTGAATCTCTGCCTCACACTCACACAGGAGTGTTTGAGTAATCAGACACTTGCAGGTGAATGTCCTCGCACGTTAAGAGCTGAACAGAGAGCGAGGGAGTGGTTCAAGCTCAAGGGAATCAGACCTGCGTAACTCCTTCTCCTTCTCAAACTTTCTCCGGAGAAAAACACATGATTGGATGCAGAGACAGATCAGGAAGTGCCTTATTCTGGAAAATCTGTTTAAAGGAAAAGCCTGGACTTTGCTTGCGTCAGCACAGTGAGTTTTCCTTCTCCTGTCTGGACTAGAACAACACTGAGAAACTTTACACTCTCCGTTTTCTTTTTCTCACTTGAGGATCGCACTGTGTGTTTGGATCACTGGATTCACTATAAATGCTGAACTGAACAACTTAAACGACTGCTGGCACAAACGTGAAGTGTTTCCAAATGCGACAGAGGATTTTCACGGACAAAAACCTTTTGTTTGAAACTAGAGCGCATGCAGGTGGAAGTAAAGCTATAGATGGAGTTTATCCCACACTAAAGGCCCGTTCACAGCTATAAAGATTACTATCCAAGCGTACACATCATAATTACATTTATTATAAGCAAGTGCTGTATTTTCTGCTTTAAATGCTCTTTAAAGCAGGATTGATTATGATTTGCTCTCAATGTTTTGATTATTCATCAGCAGGGAAATATAGTTGCGATATTGTTCCTTCAATACATTTAGAATGATTTCTAAAACGTGATAATTATCGTGTTTGATGTGAACGGGCCTGTGTTTATGCAGTTATTGCATTTCACTCCATAGGATTCAATGTAAACAGGAATATGGATCCAGCCAGCAGGTTTTCTCCCGGGTCAGATCAGTCATCGGCTGTGTTGACGGCGTTTCGAACTTTGCACGATGAAGATTCAAGTCCGAATGGTCATTTTCCTTTAATCCCAAAACCTAGAGAGGAAAAGTTGCTTGCATGCCTTAACTCTCCCGTTCAGGATTCAGAAAGTTCTTCACGAACATCGCCGGATCCATTTCTCGTGCGCGTAACCCGCGTGGAGACGTACATCGACGACGATGAGGATCCGAAGAGCGTTCAGGGACGGTCACGTGACCACGAGGAACGGGAGAAGAAGCCCGAGAGCCTCGTGGAGAGATCGCTCCGAGACGCCTCGGTTCTGAGCCGGACGGGAAAACTCAACCGGTCTCTGGATCTTCCGTCACGCGTGTCGAGCGAATCCTGGAAAGAGATGCGTTCGCTGAGCGTTCACACGGGGCGAGGAGAATCACGGACTTGCACGAACGTGAGCAGCTGGAGACGATCAGTGCCGTTTTTCTCACAAGATGAGGACGTAGCTATCGATGATCAACAAGAAGGGAATTCGGGAACAGATCCGGAATCACAAGTTGATCCTCAAACTGGAGATCCTCAAACTGGAGATCCTCAAACTGGAGATCCTCAAACTGGAGATCCTCAAACTGGAGAACCTCAAACTGGAGAACCTCAAACTGGAGATCCTCAAACTGGAGATCCTCAAACTGGAGATCCTCAAACTGGAGATCCTCAAACTGGAGAACCTCAAACTGGAGAACCTCAAACTGGAGAACCTCAAACTGGAGAACCTCAAACTGGAGATCCTGAAACTGGAGATCCTGAAACTGGAGAACCTCAAACTGGAGATCCTGAAACTGGGGATCCTCAAACTGGGGATCCTGAAACTGGAGATCCTCAAACTGGGGATCCTCAAACTGGGGATCCTGAAACTGGGGATCCTGAAACTGGGGATCCTGAAACTGGAGATCCTGAAACTGGAGATCCTCAAACTGGGGATCCTCAAACTGGGGATCCTCAAACTGGAGATTTTGAGACCTCATTCTCAAGTCCTCAGATTGAGACCAAACACGTTTCAGAGACTGTTTCGGGAACGTCCCCTTCGGACCACAAACCGGACACCAAAACTGGTGATAAATACCAGATTCCCGCTTTGTTTAGTGGTCTCCGTGTGCTGAAGAAAGGAGCGATCGGAGACGAGAGGGAAACGGTGTCAGAAATCAAACAGCGCGACACAGACCGAGCGCTGCTTAATCTCAAACAGCAAGTCAACAAAGCCAGAGTCGAACAGATGAACGTCACCAATGCTACCAAAAAGAAAAACGAACCTAGAAACTTGTCTGAGATCACTAGTTTGCTACAGACAGGCGTCAGAGAGGACCCGAGCGGAGAGGCCTCGGGAAACGGTGGGAAACTGGCAACCGATTCCACGTACGACGCGTTAAAGTCCAAACTATTCAGCGCTAAACCTGCGAAGAAGGACCAGGGGGAGACGGTGTTGGATCTGGAGGCCGTGAGGAAGAGGAAGAAGAGCGATAAAGAGTTGCTGAGGTCCATCTTCCAGAGACAGGCGAGCAAACCTCCAGTCGGGGACAGCAAGAGCCCCACTGAGGCCAAAGTACGTGTGATTTATGACCGCCATTCTTCCGGAAAATTGTTTTTAGACAAAGTCTCGACAAATAATATCTAAACATTTGGAAAATAAACACAAATATTACATAAAACTCTATAGAATGCATCCTAAAGTCCTATTTATTGTCTAATAGCAATCGTTCATTCTTTACTTCATGATTTTGTTGACATACTGTCGTCACTGAAATGCATTAATTTCTAGCATCAGAATTATTTTATTAAGAATTCTATTATTATTATATATTTTTTCAGGTTTTCAAAAGTTCTGTTGTGTGTCCTTAGACAAAGTCTTGACAAATAATACAAAAACATTTGGAAAATAAACAAAAATGTTACATATTCTCTGAAATACATTCATTTCTAGCATCAGAATTATTTTATTAATAATTTTATTATATATATAATCTTTTTTAAAGGTTTTTATCAGATTTTTAAAGGTCCAAACAAATGTTTTTTGTCTCGCGTCAGTGAATTAAACTGAAAAAATTTACCAGCGATAAATATTGTTTACAGTCTATGAAATTGTATTTTTGCTAACAGCACATTTTGTCCTTATGAAATTGAATTATTTAGATTTTAACAATTTAGGTTAATTAGTTTTGACAGACTGTTGAATGAATCTCCGGTCGGGGACAGCAAGAGCCCCACCGAGGCCAAAGTGTGTGTGATTTATGACCGCGATCAAGTTTTACACTTTACAGGGTGGAAAATTGTCTTTAGACAAAGTCTCGACAAATAATATCAAAACATTTGGAAAATAAACACAAATTTACATAAAACCCACACAACTCTATAGAATGCATCCTAAAGTCCTATTTATTATCTAATAGCAATCGTTCATTCTTTACTTCATGATTTTGTTGACACACTGTAGTCACTGAAATGCATTAATTTCTAGCATCAGAATTATTTTATTAAGAATTCTATTATTATTATTAGTAGTAGTAGTATTAGTAGTAGTATTTTTCAGGTTTTTAAAAGTTCTGTTGTCTGTCCTTGCAGGGTAGAAAAGTGTCTTTAGACAAAATCATGACAAATGTTACATAAAACCCACAAAACTCTATAATGAATATAAGTCCTATTTATCTAATAGCAATCATTCATTAATTATTCATTCTTTACTTCATGGTTTTGTTTACATAGTCACTGAAATGCATTCATTTCTAGCATCAGAATTATTTATAAATAATTTTATGGCCAAAGTATATAATATATATTGAATGGTCTTGGTTAATTATGGTTGATGTTAATTTGTACATTTTTAAAATCAAAACGTTAATGCACTCATGATGAGTCAATGAATTTTTCACAGTATTTTATTAAATACCATTAACATTTATTAATGCTACAACAATATAATGCTCATTTTAAGCTCATGTTAGCAAATAGATTAAATCGTGCTGACAAATGACACTTCATTGTAAAGTGTTATTCTTAAACTTTCTGGATCCCGTCGCTCTGATCAGTCAGCCTGAAAAATATTGTTTTGGTGGAGATTATCTTTCTTACAGTCGGGTTTAATCATGTATAAACTTTTATTCACTCACCAAAACCAGTTTTCTCTTGCGTTTGGTGAGTTAATCTCAGATTTTTTGGTAAACTGGTTTTTAAAGTGCTTTATTAATTAATTGAACTTTAGTTAGTTATTAGAGGCTAAATATTAATACTAAATGAAATAAGTCCTGCTAACAGGGAACGTTCTGGCAAGCTTCTTAAAGTTATGATCAAACATTCTTCATATAATGTCTATTCTAAGTCATCTGGTCTTTAATAATGTTCTCTAAACATTAGCACAAAAACATAATTTATACATAATTCATGGAATGTTT
The DNA here is from genome assembly GCA_030578275.1 of Meda fulgida. Taxonomy (NCBI): domain Eukaryota; kingdom Metazoa; phylum Chordata; class Actinopteri; order Cypriniformes; family Leuciscidae; genus Meda; species Meda fulgida. The sequence continues at coordinate 33,785,419 of CM060632.1, read as the reverse complement.
CAGTTGGATGTTCATCTACCATTTTTAGGGGCCAAGCACCGAAGGTGCGGAGGCACCCATTGGATCTGTTCTGGTTCTTATTATTATTCCTACTTTTTCTTCTTCCAACTGGGCGTCTATGGCAGCCCATAGAACCATTTCTGGGAAAGTTGTTCCGGTTTGACATTCTGATAGAGGACAGTCCCAACAGTAATTGCACCAATTTTGGTGTCTCTAACTCATTCCCTCTAGCGCCACCACCTGTCCAAAGTTTCACTTTTATTATGCTAATAACGTTTAAACCGTAAGGCCTGTCAACAATTATTTTTTCCTCTGATTCCTGAGCTCATGACGATTCGATTGCATCATATGACGTCATTTTCCGTCATAAAAATTTGGCCGCCATTTTGAATTGTCCAAAAAAAACTACTTTTGCGAACTCGTCCTAGATGGTTTGTCTGATTTTCACCAAAATTGCACCAGATCATCTCCAGGCAGTGACGACAAAAAGTTATGGAATTCAAGTCGATTTGTCAAACCAAAGATTACAATTTTAAACGGACTACAAGACACCAAATCTTTTAGCTTCATCAGGCTGGAGAAGATTCCCATCAGCATATTATTGTAATGCAGTGATGTTGATTTCCTCAGACTTGATTTGTGTGTTTGTGCTCAGTCTGAGGTGACGTCTCCGTCGGACGGCGAGGACCGGACGCCTGGCCGCCTGCAGGCCGTCTGGCCTCCACCCAAAGAGGACGGAGAGGAGAAGGTGGGGCTGCGCTACACTGAAGCAGGTGAGAGCCTGTTTACTAGCATTTTCTTAAAGGTGCGGTGTGTCATATTTAGGCGGATCTGTTGACAGAAATGCAATATCATAAACATAACTATGTTTTCAGTGGCGTATAAAGGCCTAACATAATGAAGTGTGATGTTTTTATTAGCTTAGAGTGAGATTTCTCTCTACACACACCGCGGGTCTCCTTACATTAGCATGTTTCTACGGTGGCCCTGAGCGGACACACGCGTTTCCTCACTATGTTGTTCTTCATGCAGAGAAGCTGCTAAAGTCAGCGAGTAAACACTGACACAATGATGAACACGTCACAGTAATATTCACAATAACATCGTTTTACTGAGTAATTAAGTAAACATAATTTCTTAATTGATCTTTGTAAAGAAACCTCTGAACTGGCTCCTCTCTGCTGTCTCACATGATGACATCACTTCCTGTCGGCCACCAATTCACAACCTCACCACTAGATGCTGCTAAAACTCACACACTGCATCTTTAAAGACAACACACACACGTACAATGCCACCAAAACAGTACTTATACATGAAAATAACTAATGAAACTCTCTAAGCAGTACCATTGTACATGCTACAGTGAGCTAGCTTCTTACAGAACACCCCCCCAAAACAATATTGCTATGATTGTAGAAGAGTTCAAGTGCTCTAAAACAAAAACATTTTGTACATATACACACACATGCATGTATATATTTGAGAAAAATTTGCATGTATATACTGTATAAATATTTAAAATTAATTTATATATATATATATATATATAAAATATTTTATATATCAACAAATAAAAATTATTAAATATATACATGCATGTGTGTGTACACGCATATATACTAATTAATTATACACAGTACACACACATATATTGTAAACACAAACTTTTTTGGATGCATTAATCATTGCCCAGCACTAGTTGTATATTTATATATTTTTAAGTTGTTACTGCCATGAAAACTAGCCATCGAGCCTCTCTGATCTCAGCAACACGTTCAAAACCGCTTTTACCCATTACAAATATGCTCTAAGAACGTTTTTATAATGTTCCCATGAAAATGTTATTAATGAATGTTCTCTGAATGCTCAAAACATCCAGTCTGTTCTTGTTATGAACATTAAGGGAACATTTCATCATTCTCCAAACATTATGGGAACGTTATTTCTGAATGTTCTCTGAAACAAGTAGCAACATTTAAAGAATGACAAACATCCAATTGAAACATTTCAGAAAAAACACTATGAACGATGCATAAATAATGTTTTTGTTTACAGATTATTACTAAAGACCAGGGCCCGTATTCATAAAAATCTTAATGCAGAGAGTAGCTCCTAGTGACAAAATTCTTAGAAATGTGGGCGTTTACTCTTAAAGAAAAAATCCTAGTACAGAAAAAAGTAATTCAGAAAGCATCTTAACCCTTAAAAGAGGTCTTAAGGTCAAAATTGTTAGGAGTATGAATGAGGACTTTTAAGAGGCTTAAGAGTTTCTTTAGCAGAGGAGAAATGACAGAACGATGAAAGAAAGAAATGTGTTACAGACAATAGATGACAGTGAGTTAATAAGACGCTATAGATGAGATCGTGCAGGGATCATGTTTGTGACTGATCTTATTAGAGACACGCTAATATTTCCGACACAGCGCAGGAATGCCATAACGCCAGAAATGAAAGTAATCACTACATTAAGATATTTGGCACATGGGAAAGTGCAATAAAGCAGCAGTGATTTGGGTCTTTCACAACCTTCTGTAAGCAGTGATCACACAAACATTACAGCACTTTCAGAACCTCTTATTGTGTCGCAGTTCATTTAGTTTCCACTGGACATTCCCCCAAAAAACTGCAGTTATGAATAGCAGGCTTCCCTGGTGCGCACAAGCAGGGAATGAAGCGTTAATTATGTGCGTTATAAACTCCCACGTCCGCTTCTCGCTCCATGCTGTGACACCCAGCCCGAACTTTCCTTTAATGATGGCCTGGTGTTCATCCACTAACTGGGCTAACAGTAAACACGGTTCTTCTGACCTGTCGGGCTTTCTCATCTTTCTTGTTTTTTTATTCCATGTTTGCTATATTAAAACAAACATTCAAACCACCACTTAAATAGACAGCAATCAGTGTAATTGGAAAGAGTGGAACAATTTTTATAATCCTAAGCCAACCTTAGGAAATTAACAGCAAGGTAAAAAAAAAAGTATTTATATACATAAATATGATGTGTGTTTGTGTGTGTGAGTAAACTCTATACTTAAAATGGCTCTTTTTTCCCTTCTTGGACAACCAACCAATCACAGTCTTCCTAAGAGTGTGTCACATAGCAACGGGGTCAGCCCCGCCTCCTCACTGAGATGAACGTCTGTGTCTTTTCCTTACTCAGAGTTGCTCTCAGATCAGTCCTGAATCACTCTTAAGACTCCTACGTAAATGTTTTTAAGCTAAATTAAGAGTTTTCCGAGTCTGATACTTTGAATGAACGTCTATTAATGTTACTGGAAGAACGTTTGTTCATAACTTTGAGAGAACATTAACTGAAGTTATAGAGCAAGTAAAGCTCATTGATTTTTGTTTAAAAGTTTTATATTTGTCGTGTGTGATTGTGCGGCTGTGATGTGTGTCTCGGTGTCGTGTGATGCTCTTAATCAGATGTAAAGCAGCATACCTCTTTTGGCCACAGAACCGCTGAACGCAGGAACATAATTATCAAATTACACAAAGCCTGTTAATGGTTTCTGACTGGAAACACCAAACCAGCCGTACTGGTTCCTCCAGCTCTGACCTTACACAGCGCAGGTCAAACACACACACACACACACACGCATTTTTACATTTCCAAAAAAAACTCATTCTGTATGATTTATAAGCTTGTTTACCCTCTATTTAGGTCCCACTGTGACACGAGTCCCCATGAGTCTGTGTGCATTCAGGTTGAAGTCCCCACTGGAATAGAAAAACATGAACACACACACACACACACACACACACACACACACACACACACACACACACTTACACTCAGTCAGACACACACACACACACACACACACTTACACTCAGTCAGACACACACACACACACACACACACAATCACTCAGTCAGACACACACACACACACACACACACTCACTCAGTCAGACACACACTCACTCAGTCAGACACACACTCACTCAGTCAGACACACACACACACACTCACTCAGTCAGGCACACACACACACACACGCACTCAGTCAGGCACACACACACACACACACACTCAGTCAGGCACACACACACACACACACACACAGTCAGACACACACACACACACACACACACACACTCAGTCAGACACACACTCACTCAGTCAGACACACACACACTCAGTCAGACACACACACACTCAGTCACTCACACACACTCATTCAGTTACACACACACACACACACACACACACACACACTCACACTCAGTCAGACACACACACACACACACACACACACACACACACACTCAGTCAGTCAGTCACACACACACACACACACACACACTCACACTCACACAGTGTCACACACACAGACACACACACGTGAGCTTCAGAGAACATATCAGTGCTCGTCTGAACGTGTAAAACATGCATGCATTGAATCACACTGAATATAAAACGGGTTCTTCCTCAGTGTTTCTTCTGGTTCTCCAGCACTAATATCTAAACATTCTTAAATCAAGAAGCATTTACTGGAGGATGATACTAAGTCTCGTTTTCTGAAAAATGAAGTAAGTTTGTGCTTAAACAGCAGTGGTGTCATTGTTTTCACTTTGAATTAAGATTATTTTTCTGACCCCGTTTGCAGAAATTTCTTGTTTTAAGCAGAAACTAATTTTTGGTACATTTTCAGAAAACAAGTAATCTCGATTTACGAATGAATGTTTGAATATTTGTACTGGAAAACGAGACATAAATACTGAGGAAGTTTTTTTTTTTTCAGTCCACCTCATATAACTCAAATAAATTATGCAAATGTGTTAATAGTCAGAAAGAATCTATACGTTAGCATTGAGCTTTACTCGAGTATCAAACCTCGTCTGACGCCTCGACCACACAACCAAATCAAAATACGTTTCTGGATGTTTTAAACATGTTTTTTCTTGGTTGTGTGAACGTTAAGGAAACATTAATGGAATCAAACATGTTACTTTTGAATGTTCTCTGAAACAAGTAGTAACAATTGAAGAAGAAAAAACATTTCAGAAAAAGTTCCATTATTTTTGCCGTTTGTGTATGTCGAGTTTTATTTCTACAGCGCTTTAAAGTGTGTGTGTGTGTGTGTGTGTGTGTGTGTTCTCAGAGCACCAGGCCGCCCTCCTCCAGCTGAAGAGAGAGAGTAAAGAGGAGCTGGAGAAACTGCATGTAAGTGTGAGACAGAAAACACTAGATGTCACCAGAGGCCGTGTAATCCAGCTTCTCTAACACCACCAGCTATACTGCTGTGAAAAAAAACACTTTTAACTTGAAATAAAGTAAACTTTAAATGAAATATACACAATTTTACACACAATATTTTTGTACAGTACAGTAGTCAACATTTGAAGTGGATCTAAAAAGTTCATGAAAGTCGTCCTAAGGCAAGAATGGGTTTTGTTAAAAATGAATGTATAACTTTGAACGGTTTTGATACACTTCAAATGTTGATTACTGTATATGACATATATAGAATATGATTTCTAGCTAACTGTAATATCATCAAATAGATTATTAGTTTTTTATTCGTTTTTTTAACATAAACATCACTGTTAAAATTCATTTTTGACTGATGTTGTTCAAGTTTTTACTCTCACCACAGCTTAACCCCCCCCAAAAAGTACATACATAAATAAAAATAAAGAAATTGCACAATATAAAAGAAAATTCTAAAAACAACACAGATAAAAATAAATACCAAATACACAGATTAATAAAAGGTTGAGTCAAAGATTTTTTTTGTTTGATTTTACAGAAATAGAATATTTTACTGAGTTTTTCTTTTTATATTAATTAATATTTGTAAAAAATGTTTTATTTCATTATATTACATAATATATACAATCGTTTCTTGCTGAAACAACATAAATGAATTAAATGAAATTAAGAAATGTTTTTTATTTTGTTTAACTAAAACAAATGACAAAACTATCTATCTATCTAACAAAGAAATTTTATTTATTACTTTTACCTAAATAACTAAAACTGAAATTAAAAAACCTATATAGACATATATGTGTGTGTGTGTGTGTGTAAAAAAAAAAACTAATACAACTTAAAAACACAATAAATTGACTAAAACTTTAACTAAAATTAAATATAAAAAAGCTATCTCAATTATACTATATTTATATAAAATTATATATATATATATTTTTTTAATGTATGCTTCATTTATATTATAGGCCAGGAACATGTATTAAGAAGCCAGTAAATTGTTCATGTTAATATTAGTGTGACCAGATGCCGCTCGTGCGCTCCGTGTCTCTGCCGTCAGTAACCGCGCAGATCGACTTCACGCTGGATGTGCCAAGTCCATGTGCAGTCTGGACAATATAATGTTTTATCATTTTTGAAAGTATATAAAACCACGAGAGCCGATGTGGAAAATCAGTGACGTAGACGCACGACTGTTTCACGACTGTTTGACGGATCCCGAACTCTCAGGATCAACACTTCTGCTCAGGTTTTGATCAAAGAAATGCAGCTTTAGAAGCAAGAGAGAGTTATTGTATGTGTATATCACACAGTCCAACCAACACTCCTCCACACAGCTGCAGCATTCCTCACATCATCCGTTTATTCGCTGTAGTTCAGAGAATGGTGTTAATATGAGCAGAACTCAGGGATATTTCACTGGTGTTGTCCGTCCTTCTGTTAGACTCTCACACATGAATTATGATGAATATCTGTCAGCTGGTAAATTTAACTAGACAATTAGATAATACCAGTTTAGCTCCACCAGTGACCAAGCAATGCTTCATGTTGTTCAGTGTGTGTGTAAAAGAGCATCAGCAGTTACAGAAAAACACTGAAGAAAACACGATCAGCTCAAAGTGACGCAATCATTTTTGGTCACAAATTTGTATACATTTTACCTGTAGTCGCTGTATGAAGAGTTTTTGGTATAATATGTCACTTTTATTTTGCTCTCCTCACTTACATAAATGATCTATAGTGTCCTGCACACACTAGTAAAACAAATATATATTATATCTGGTGTCTGAATAATTTTTGGTTTGACTGTGTATATATATATATATATATACATATTTACAGGTGAAACTCAAAACATTAGAATGTCGTGCAAAAGTTTGTGTATTTCAGTAATTCAAATTAAAAGGTGAAACTAATATATTTAGTATAACTATATACATATGCATTAGGGGTGGGAATCACCAGAGGCACGACGATACGATATTATCCCGATACTTAGGTCACGATACGATATTATTGCGATTTTAAACATATTGCGATATTCTGCAATATATTGCAATTTATTACCTTTTTTCAACTTCAATTTTTGCATTTTTTCCAAACAAAATTATTACATTTATATCGCCTAAATGTTTGCGCTCATTGCAATTTTTACAATGGGGGTAATATTGTTAAGAATTTACACAACACAAGGAAGCTTGATTTAAATTGTGTAATTAAATTGAAAAAAGTAGCACAAATAAATACAATAGAATAAATATACAAATAATGACAAATAAAGAGAAGTTTTTGAATAGGTCTAACACTAGTATTCATAAATACAGAAACTGAATAATGTAATCAAATGGATATACAACACTGTATACTACCCAGATAGTAACACTGGGTAGTATTTTAGTCCTGACTAAATTAAATACGTAGGCTATTAATCCTGATTCCTTTAACTTAAAGCTATCTTTTGTTGTTTTTTTGACAACAAAATTAATGACAGACACATAAGGCTGTCATCACTTTAAGAGCTAGTGCACGGATCCTGTGTTCATTATACTGTCACATGCATTATATGCTTATTAAAGACAAAACCGACTATGTTTAGAGTATACTCACGAAGACCGAAATTGACACAATTTTGCGTGTTAAAGCAATACAATCCGCGAAAAATAACATTTGTTACTGGCCAGCTGTTTTTGAGGCGGATTTTCTATGAATGTGCGCTTAGAAAATAATCTCTCAGAGCGCGTGAGCACTAATTAGTTTAAAATAGCTTGAATGTTTAAACTGGTAAGACGTAAAAAGACGTGCAAATGGTAAACTTCAGTCACGATGCACTGCTGGCCCGATTGTGCAAGTGAATATTCCGTCATGTCCCGACTCCTAAACGCGAGTGTGTATTATCGCCGCAGCACTTGCCTTGCACAACACATTTTGAGAAGACGCGGCACCGCTGAACACTCACGCAGACACGCACTCTACTACCAAAGTTACATTCTCATGTGTAGCTAATTTAAATAATAAAAGATCGATACTTGGCGCCCGTGTATCGATACAGTATTGCCACAGAAAATATCGCGATACTATGCTGTATCGATTTTTTTCTCCCACCTCTAATATGCATGATAATATTTTTCAGAGGGCTGACATTTCTGTATTTAAAATCCTTTTTTTTATTGGTTTCATGTAATATTCTAATTTTCTCAGATTTTGAATTTGGGGTTTTCATAAGTAAGCCATAATGATAACTTTTGCACGATATTCAAATTTGTTGCGTTTCACCTGTATATAATGTCACATTCAGCCTGTGTGGCGGAGAAGCATCTCGCCCTCATAAGCAGGTTCATGTATTTCTAGTGTTGAATGTGGTGACCTTCGACTGTAAACGGCGATATTGAATGTGAGGTTAGCATGAAGGATGTTCTGACGGGCTCCAGATGCTGCTGGCGGCTCCGTATGACGCCAGGAGGTTTGACTGCTGATCTCTGTGAAGCTGCGGTCGCGTTCGCTCAGGAAAACCCGCCATCATCTCCGACTGAAGGAAGAGTTTCAGTGTGACTCTAACCATTACAAATGATACGTGTGATCTGCTGTTTTTGAGTAAATTCAGTGTTTCTTGTATATAATACCCCTAACTTACTAGATTTTTATATTAAAAAATATTATATTGCTTAGCTGTGGTTTTCAACTGTGCAGTTTCTAAGATCTTCTGATCTGCCATATTGAAAACAGCCATATTTATGAAGGAGTACTTGAAAAGTGCTTGAATTATTGAAAGAGAATATATGGGAAATTTAATTTTACTTGAATTGATAAAATAATCTTTTCACATACAAATACCGCCGCAGCCCGTCTGATATAGATATAGAGGCATTTCGCATGGCTATGAGCGTGATATTGCTCATATAAATATTCACATATATGATACAGCTTTTATTCGTCAATCACATATTCAGCGAAAAAATCAGTTTGAATATAGTCATAATATCCTTTCAATGGTTAAAGTTTGTTTTTTTAGTTTATTTTAATTTATCGATTTACCTTTTTTTTTATTTAAAAGATAATAAAGAAAGATTAAAAAACAAAAAAGTACTACTTGAAAAGTCCCGGAATTTCATTTTACAGTATCTGTGCGAACCCTGTGTGATGTTCTTTTTATTGACCATCGTGACTAATAATAATTGTCATTTTTTGCATGCTTATGAATCAGGCAGATTTCGAGCTGCGGCTCTTCCAGGTCCGAGGCGAACACGCGGAGGCCGTGTCCCGTCTGCAGTCGCTCATCGACGGGATCCAGCAGCAACAGGCGTGTGAGTCCGTACGGGAGCGGCGCGAGCTTCAGGAGGTGTGTGTGTCCACCGAAGACGACCTGCCGCCCAAAAGCTTCCGCAATGTGTGTGTCCAGACAGACCGCGAGACCTTCATCAAAACCCCAGAGGGTGACGACACAAGACCTCTGAACTCCGGCTCCAGCCTGCCTAAAAAACTCAACCTGGACTCCATTAGTGTGAGTTTAGGTGTGAGCCCTGGAGCTCCGCCCCCACCTCCTCCTCCAGGTAGCTCCGCCCCCTTTCCTCCTCCTCCTCCACCACCCCCACCCTTACCTGGGTTTGCTCATGCCCCGCCTCCTCCTCCCCTTCCAGGAGCACAAGCTCCGCCCCCTCCACCTCCCCTTCCAGGAGCACAAGCTCCGCCCCCTCCTCCTCCCCTTCCAGGAGCACAAGCTCCGCCCCCTCCTCCCCTTCCAGGAGCACAAGCTCCGCCCCCTCCACCTCCCCTTCCTGGAGCCCAAGCTCCGCCCCCTCCTCCTCCCCTTCCAGGAGCCCAAGCTCCACCCCCTCCACCACCCCTCCCCGGGGCTCCTCCCCCAGCTCCGCCACCTCCTGGTCTCCCTGGAGCCCCGCCTCCTCCTCCACCAATCCCGGGCTTCGGCCCGCCGCCTCCTCCAGCTCTCAGCTGGTCTGGATTCGGACCAACGGTTGAGAAAGCGCCTCGTAAACCTGCGGTGGAACCGGCCTGTCCCATGAAACCACTTTACTGGAACCGCATTCAGATTCAGGACAACAAGTAAGTCCTCTACACCAGACACAAGAATTGTGTCTTTCTTTCTTTCTTCTGTGAAACACAAGAGCAATATTTTATAAAAGTGTTTTTTTTTGTTTTGTTTTTTACTATACAATGAAAGTCAATGGGTTCTAATGTTATTTTGTTTCGAAGATTCTTTTAAAATACCTGCAAATGTGAAAAAAATTCATAATAATTTGGAAATGCCCCGAGAAACTTTGCGTTCTTTTGCAAAACTTTGCCATTTGCCCACGAAACGTTGTTTTCACTTGCATTCCCCTGAGAAACACAAAGGTTTTGCAAGTGAATGCAAAAGCATTGCATTATGCATTATATTTCCTCCCATCTTATATTTTGTCCATCACCATGTCCCTTTAGGCTCTCCGTACTATTTGAACTGCAAAATGTCAGTCAAATATAAATGGTTCTGGCCTTAAAGTCCCCCACTAAAATTACATATTTAAGTGTTTTTTCCTTGAAAAAAATTCTTCATGCCTTAAAATATCTTGAATGTAACTCGACACCCTTGCCTCATTTAGTATGCGCGGTTCTATGAATATGCAAATGAGTCCCGCCTCCACTCACTCACTGGTTGACGAGCACACGTTGATCTGATTGGTTACAAGGTCGTTTGTGAAGTCAGAAACACCAGCGATTTCAAAGCGTGTTTTTGAGACTGTCTTTGGTTCACTGCAGTTTTAAGCAGAAAATACTCAGCAATGCTGTCGACTTATGAACTTACACATGTTTTGTCTTAAAGCATATTAAAAACACCACATTAACATTAAAAGCTGGATTTTCACCACAGGGGGACTTTAAAGTTGCATTTTAATCACTGAAACGCATTCAGAGATCTCTCTGTTCATCTGCATTAACTAATGGGACCCTTATTGTAAAGTATTACCACAAATATCATATTAACTAGCAATCCCAAGTTCATTGGTTGGTTTCCCTGAGAATGCATGAACTGATTGCATATAGTTTGGATAAAATCATCTGCCAAATGCATGAATGTAAATGATCAGTTTTAATCCGTATCATTAATATTCAGTTGAAAATAACGTTAAATCACACACACCTTCATGCATCTGTGTCACGGGCTCAATGAGCTTCCGCTGCGTGTTCAAGTGTTTATACGAGCAGCTTTACGGGCGCTGTTACTGTGAGAGGGATTAGAAAAGGATACAGTGATTCTTCACCACACGCGCCTGCAGTAAATGCTACAGTAGTGCTGTTATATTACATCATTACAGTCACGCTTCTTAGCCATGACATCTGTGGCTTTTACTGCATTTCTGTGTGTTTTATGAAATAGTTTGATAGAAGAGCTTGAAAATACATTTATTTGCATAGTGCTTTTTAAAATACATATCGTTTCAAAGCAGCTCTACAGAAAGTGCATCCCGAGATAAAACAGAAGCATATAGAAAATATGCTGTTCATAACATTAAGCAGATAATCATATGCATTTGATCTGATATAACTGGAGCATATGGTAATGAGGTGCACTATGTGAACACTAGGCTAAAGAGATGCGCCTTTAATCTAGATTTAAACTGGGAGAGTCTGAGACCGAACATTATCAGGAAGGCTATTTCAGAGTTTAGCTCTCCCTCCTTTAGTGGACTTATATATTCTAGGTACGACCAGAAGCCCAGAGTTGTGACCTTAGAGAGCGTGATGGATTGTAAAGTGATAGAAGGTTAGTTAAACGCACAGGAGCTAAACTGTTTAACCCTCTATGGTTCGGTGTTTTTAAATTCGGTGAATTTATTTTTAATAAAATGAGACACCCATTTATTGGTCAAACCTATCTCAGGGGAGAAGAACTCAAATACTTATCAATGAAAGTGTAAAAAAAAAAAAGTGGTCACATGACCCATAGGGGTCCATTTTGAGTTTTGTTTCAGCACATGTGCAATTTATTTTTAAATAAATGAAAAATTTAATGAAAATGTTTATTGATATTATTAAGCAGGAAAAACACCACAAATATTTTTTTCTCAATTATATCATATTGCGTACCATAGAGGGTTAAGGCTTTATAGGTCAGTAGTAATACTTTATAATTGATACGGAACTTAATAGGTAACCTATGGAAGCTTGTTTCCGCCACAGAATAAAACATTGTGAAAGATAAATGGGACTTTTTATCTCTCAATTGCGAGTTTATATCTCAAAATTCTGACATATTTTCTCAGGATTGTGTCCAAGTCCAATTCTTAGGAAAAAAAGACTGACTTTTTTCCCCAGAATTGCGAGTTTATAAATCACAATTGCGTGTTATAAAGTCAGAACTTATAAATTGAACTTTATATCACTCAATTCTGACTTTATAACATACAATTGTGACGTTGTCACGCAATTCTGACTTTGCGACTTTATACCAGGCAATTCTGAACTGAACTATTAATACCATTGATCAGCCCTACCAAACGTGGATGTTTTTTCCACTAAGAAACAAACATTGTTATTTGATTGATACTGTGAAGCTGC
>CM060632.1:33755148-33765148 GCA_030578275.1 Meda fulgida | reverse complement strand
TCATCTGTTAAGTTCACTGTACTATAAAAACATGCGGTAACTTTCAGAACTCAAACTCCACGATCGAAAAACTGCAGAAATTACTTGAACTTTACAACGTCAGAAAAATAGATTTGTTTTATTTATTTAGCTTATTAAACATTTTCTTTGTTTTATATATTTTTGTCCTCTCTTCTTCTCGCTGTCCTGTCTGCGGCGTGTTCTGGTGTTTCTCTCGGCTCTTGACGTCCCTCTCTCTGGGAAGTATGTAAACATCACACGCTCAGATGAATCATTATTAATATGCAGCTTAAACAGTAATAATGCTTCTTAAACAAACTGACATTTTAATTGTTTCTAACTTTATGCCTTTAACTCCGTGTTTATTGGCCGTGTGTTCTGGGAAGCGCTTGACGCCGGATTCATATGGATGTGGATTGAAATTCCAGAATTCATAAACTTCACCTCATGGAACCATGTAATAATAATATTTATTGCAGTGGCTACTTGGTCTGCTTTAAAAACTTGATTTTATTTAAAAATGTTGATTTGTGGAGTACATTTAGTAGGTTTCAAACCCTCTCCAAGAATAAACTTTCCATAATTTTCCATTTTATATTCCTCCTTTTAGGAAAGTCTCACTCTGGAACATAACACAGACCATGGATCGGACAATAGTTGGAATATGAATCAGTCAGTTCGAGAAATACCTCAGCCAATCACATGACAGCAACTCAACTGATCACACTGAGCATCATAATGAGGAAGAACGCTGATTTAAGCCACTGTGAATGGGTCATGGTTGTTGAGGATTTTAGTTCAATGTCTTAAATCCCCCTGTAGTCAATTATTGTATCCCTTAAAACTCGTCTTTGATCACCTAGATGACATATTTAAGCGTTTGTTCCTTGAAAGAAAATTCTTAATGCCTTAAAATATCTTGAATGTAACTCGACACCCTCGCCTCATTTAGTATGTGAGGCTCTATGAATATGCAAATGAGCCCCGCCTCCACTCACTCACTCATAGATCCACTGGTTGACGATCACACGTTGATCTGATTGGTTACAAGATCGTTTGTGACGTCAGAAACACCAGCGATACGGTTTTGGACTGGTTCTGTACTGGTTTTGAGGTGGTTTTGGACTGGTTCTGTACTGGTTTTAAGGTGGTTCTGTACTGGTTTTGAGGTAGTTTTGGACTGGTTCTGTATTGGTTTTAAGGTGGTTCTGTACAGGTTTTGAGGTGGTTCTGTACTGGTTTTGAGGTAGTTTTTGACTGGTTCTGTATTGGTTTAGAGGTAGTTCTGTACTGGTTCTGTACTGGTTTAGAGGTAGTTCTGTACTGGTTTTGAGGTAGTTTTGGACTGGTTCTGTACTGGTTTTAAGGTGTTTTTTTACTGGTTTTAAGGTGGTTCTGTACTGGTTTTGAGGTAGTTTTTGACTGGTTCTGTACTGGTTTAGAGGTAGTTCTGTACTGGTTCTGTACTGGTTTAGAGGTAGTTCTGTACTGGTTTTAAGGTAGTTTTGGACTGGTTCTGTACTGGTTTTAAGGTGGTTCTGTACTGGTTTAGAGGTGGTTTTGTACTGGTTTAGAGGTAGTTCTGTACTGGTTCTGTACTGGTTTAGAGGTAGTTCTGTACTGGTTTTGAGGTAGTTTTGGACTGGTTCTGTACTGGTTTTAAGGTGGTTCTGTACTGGTTTAGAGGTGGTTCTGTACTGGTTTAGAGGTACTCTGGGACTGGTTTTAAGTTGGTTCTGTACTGGTTTAGAGGTGGTTCTGTACTGGTTTTTAGGTAGTTTTGAGGTGGTTCTGTACTGGTTTTGAGGTGGTTCTGTACTGGTTTTGAGGTGGTTTTGATGTGGTTTTGTACTGGTTTTAAGATGGTTCTGTACTGGTTTTGTACTACTGGTTTTAAGGTGATTTTGGACTGGTTTTGTACTGGTTTTTGATTTGGTTGTGTACTGGTTTTGAGGTGGTTTTGTACTGGTTTATGAGGGAGTTCTGTACTGGTTTTGAGGTGGTTTGCAGTCGTTCATTAGATTGTGTGTGAGAATCTCAGGGCAGATCTGCTCACATTAATAATGAACGCTCACTCCACCTGCCGTAATGCAATACTCTCCTCTAAAGACCCGTTGCGCTGGTTCCCACTGAACGCCGCAGTAGCTTAACGACTCTAACGCCGTCGCTACCTAATGAAGAAGACCGAAACATTAAGTTTTAGAGCGGGTCTTTACCGTGACAAAACTGTTGTGGCCTTTATGAGGGAATTCAGTCATTAGTAATTGTGACCATGTGTAGCGACAAATAAAAATCCTGTGAATTTATAGTTTGTGATAAATCTCCTCCGTGCTCGTCCAGAGCTCAGCGATGGCCTCTAATGGTTTGGTTTTCTCACAGCGAGGTCCTGATTGTGACAGCAGAACACCTGAGCGTTTGATGTTCCTGCTGGTTATACATGAAGAGTCCCGTGGGATCATGGGACACGACTCCTGAAACAGTTTTATTATGATGGCTTTATGAAACATCATCATGGAGCAGAGAGTGGACATCATGTAGAATGATGGAAAAATCAAGCTGTGAACGAATGTTGAAGGAGACTGAAGCCTGATTGTTGAATTTAATTGACTCGGGTCAGATTAAATTATGTTTTTGAGTTTGCTCACGATAATTGAGTATCTGCTCTTGTAGATCATCAAGCTGCTGGATGGCAAACGCTCTCAGACTGTGGGAATATTGATATCCAGCCTCCACTTGGAGATGAAGGACATTCAGCATGGTGAGATCTGTGTGTGTGCGAGTGCATGTTTGTGCGTGCGTGCGTGTGTGAGTGAGTGCGAGTGCGTGAGTGTGTGTGTGTGTGAGAGAGTGTGTATGTGTGAGAGAGTGTGTATGTGTGAGAGAGTGTGTATGTGTGAGAGAGTGTGTGTGAGAGAGTGTGTGTGAGAGAGTGTGTGTGAGAGAGTGTGTGTGAGAGAGTGTGTGTGAGAGAGTGTGTGTGAGAGATTGTGAGAGAGAGTGTGTGAGAGAGAGTGTGTGAGAGAGAGTGTGTGAGAGAGAGTGTGTGAGAGAGAGTGTGTGAGAGAGAGTGTGTGTGTGAGAGAGAGTGTGTGTGAGAGAGAGTGTGTGTGAGAGAGAGTGTGTGTGAGAGAGAGTGTGTGTGAGAGAGAGTGTGTGTGAGAGAGAGTGTGTGAGAGAGAGAGTGTGTGTGAGAGAGAGTGTGTGTGAGAGAGAGTGTGTGTGAGAGAGAGTGTGTGTGAGAGAGAGTGTGTGAGAGAGTGTGTGTGAGAGAGTGTGTGTGAGAGAGTGTGTGTGAGAGAGTGTGTGTGAGAGAGTGTGTGTGAGAGAGTGTGTGTGAGAGAGTGTGTGTGAGAGAGTGTGTGTGAGAGAGTGTGTGTGAGAGAGTGTGTGTGAGAGAGTGTGTGTGAGAGAGTGTGTGTGAGAGAGTGTGTGTGAGAGAGTGTGTGTGAGAGTGTGTGTGTGTGAGTGTGTGTGTGTGTGAGAGTGTGTGTGAGTGCGATTGCGTGCGAGTGCGTGTGTAAGTGAGTGCGACTGCATGTGAGTGCGAGTGTTTGTGAGTGTGTGTGTGTGTGTGTGTGTGTGTGCGAGTGCGTGCGTGTGTGTGTAAGTGAGTACGACTGCATGTGAGTGCGAGTGTGTGTGTGTGTGTGTGTGTGTGTGTGTGTATGTGTGCGCGAGTGCGTGCGTGTGTGTGTGCGCGAGTCTGTCTGTGTGTGTGAGTGAGTGCTTGTGTGTGAGTGCTTGTGTGTGAGTGCGTGCAAGTGTGTGTGTGTTTGGAACAGTTGCAGTTCTCTGAGCGCCAGCATGTCTGATCTGGTTGATTTGTTTATTGTAGCCGGTGACTCTCCACAGCGCCAACACGAGCAACACCTCCTAATGATCTGAGTGTGTCGAAACTAACGCACACACGCACGCACGCACGCACACACACACACACACACACACGGCAGTATCTTGGTTAAAATCATGATATTAGATGATTTATTTAATACATGGTACTAAAATAGTACTGGAATAGAATAATGATTATAAGTTTGCAAATGAATGACAATGAAATTGCTCTGAATGAATAGAGATTTGAAAGGACCTGCGAATAAACGTAAACATTTCAAACAGAAAAGTCTTTAAACGCATCAGACTCTTATATCTCTTATATCGCATCTGGTGGCTCTAACCTGCAAATATGAAATAAATAGTGTAGAAATAATGAGGCTGGTGTT
Organism: Meda fulgida; assembly: GCA_030578275.1. NCBI lineage: Eukaryota > Metazoa > Chordata > Actinopteri > Cypriniformes > Leuciscidae > Meda > Meda fulgida. The sequence continues at coordinate 33,760,928 of CM060632.1, read as the reverse complement.
TGTTTCTCCTCATGAAGTGATTTGTATTGCAGCTGTTCTGACGGTGGATCACTCTGTGGTGGATCTGGAGACCATCGAAGCTTTATATGAAAATGTGAGTACATAAAGAAACCCGAGAGCGCAGAAGAATGTTCACGAGATTCTGTATTTATTTCTACAGTCCATGTTTTAACAGCACCAGCTGTTCGTCTCCTCAATAAAACGCCCTTTATTATTTCATTAAACGCTTTTAATAGTGTGTGTGTTACTAACTCTCACCATGATCTGATGCTTTGGTCAGTTTTGTGTGAATTATATGCATTATTTATATATATATATATATAATCTTTTTATGCTTTCATATCAGTAGTCAGCCGGTTATATGAACGACTAGTCAACTAGTTAGTCTTAAGGAAGTCTAGAATAAATATGCTAGTTTAGAAACTTGTCTTAGTGATAAATGGACATTTAAATACTAATAGATTTTTATGGATAAAAACATATTTTATGTGAGAACTTGTGGATTATGAATGATAACTGCAACATTTCACAAAATGGTTGATCCTTATCTCTAGATAAACTGACGAAGCCTGAATCGTGATTGGTGTATTTTATGAGGGTGCTGAAATATGACTAATATAATATTTGTCATAATGCATGTTTGCAGCGAGCTCAGACGGATGAGCTGGAGAAGATCCGGAAACATTACGAGACGTCTAAAGAAGAAGAAGTGAAGCTGCTGGATAAACCAGAACAGTACGTCCTTCAAACGCTCTCATTCTGCCAGTAATCAATCCTTGTTGAGGATTTTAGGACAATTAATATAATATTTATAATCAGAATCTTAAATATCTTAAAGGGGATGAGGAAAGTCTTAGTTATCGTTCCAAGAGTCTTACATTTGGGGACGGAAAAACAGGATTTAGAATATGCTTTAATAAAGGTGATGATTTAATTAAATAAATGTGAGCGCTGCATGTTTATTTTTTTTTTAAATAAATAAAAAAATATAGAATGATTTATCATTTTGACTCCCTTTTCTTACAAAAAGGTTTAAAGACTGAAAATTTGGCACTTTTATAAAAAAAAGTATTACTTTTTTTTTAATTAGTAAAAATTAATACTTTAAAAAAGGTATTATAATTTCAGCATTTGTTAAGAGCCTCATCCTGAGCACATGAAGCTGGTAAACCGGCTAACGTTCACACTACATGCACAATAATTCTAGAAAAAGCTGTTCAGTCCCTCGTGACGACGATTTAACACCATTATGGTCTCTGAACATTCAAAACGTCTATTAAAACAAATACAATGTTTTTTCTAAGTGAACGCTCCATTGTATCATTCTTCAAACATTATGGGAACGTTACTTTTACATGTTCGCTGAATGTTCTGTAACAAGTACGTTTAAAAAATGACAAACGACCATCTGAAACATTTCAGAGTTCTTTGTACGATGTATAAATAATGTTTTTGTGCTAATGTTTAAAGAACATTATTAAAGACCAGATAACTTTGAACTACCGTTCTATTAATGTTAACTTAATGTTAATAACATATTATTATTATTATAATAAATGCTTTAACAAAAATATGCTTGTATGTTTCTGCAGATTAATGCAGATTAATGCGATTGTTTTTATAAAAACTGAGGGGTGATAAATTTACTCTCACATGATGTACAAACATCTTAACCGTTCCTGTAAAACCAATGAACATGTTTCTTCTGTGCTTGACCTTTGACCCTGTGTAGTGAGTCAGCGTGAGTCCGTTCGTTTGCTAACCAGCGATCTCTGCACATGATTGTGTGTCTGTGACTCGTGCCGCTAATATTTGACGTAATTACACTTAGTTACATCCAGATTTGTGTGAAGACGTTGTGACCTCTTTGATGTTATTGGGTTTGTCTTTCATCTCGCGGTGCAGATTCCTGTACGAGCTCTCCCAGATCCCGGATTTCCCCGGCCGCGCTCACTGCATCATATTCCGGACTGTGTTTGTGGACTCCATGTCTTCTGTCCATCGTAAGGTGGAGACCATCTCTACTGTCTGCAAGGTGAAACACAGCCGTTAGGTTTATTGTTGCAAATTTGTTGTTCATCCAAGTTGGTTAATGATGTCACGCAGGTGGTGGAGTAATTACTTCTTTTAATGAATCAGTTCGAGATTTAATTAATGCCAGATTTTTGGGCATTTGAGGACCAATTCACATTTTTCTTTATTTTATTTTGCTTTATTTCCAAATTCACTAATAGGCTCGTTCTTACGCTTTTAATAGCACTTATATCCATACGCAAATGATATTCAGTTATATAATAATCATAATAGCACTTATATCCATATGCAAATGATATTCAGTTATATAATAATAATAGCACTTATATCCATACGCAAATGATATTCAGTTATATAATAATAATAATAGCACTTATATCATATGTAAATGATATTCAGTTATATAATAATAATAATAATAATAGCACTTATATCATGTAAATGATATTCAGTTATATAATAATCATAATAGCACTTATATCCATATGCAAAGGATATTCAGTTATAATAATAGCACTTATATCCATACGCAAATGAGATTCAGTTATATAATAATCATAATAGCACTTATATCCATATGCAAAGGATATTCAGTTATATAATAATAATAGCACTTATATCCATACGCAAATGAGATTCAGTTATATAATAATAATAGCACTTATATCATATGTAAATGATATTCAGTTATATAATAATCATAATAGCACTTATATCCATATGCAAATGATATTCAGTTATATAATCATAATAGCACTTATATCCATACGCAAATGAGATTCAGTTATATAATAATCATAATAGCACTTATATCATATGTAAATGATATTCAGTTATATAATAATCATAATAGCACTTATATCCATATGCAAAGGATATTCAGTTATATAATAATCATAATAGCATTTATATCCATACGCAAAGGATATTCAGTTATATAATAATAATAGCACTTATATCCATACGCAAATGAGATTCAGTTATTTAATAATAATAATAGCACTTATATCCATACACAAATGAGATTCAGTTATATAATAATCATAATAGCACTTATATCCATATGCAAAGGATATTCAGTTATATAATAATCATAATAGCATTTATATCCATATGCAAATGAGATTCAATTATATAATAATAATAATAGAACTTATATCCATACGCAAATGAGATTCAGTTATTTAATAATAATAATAGCACTTAAATCCATACACAAATGAGATTCAGTTATAGTATAATAATAATAATAGCACTTATATCCATACGCAAATGAGATTCAGTTATATAATAATAATAATAGCACTTATATCCATACACAAATGAGATTCAGTTATAGTATAATGATAATAATAGCACTTATATCCATATGCAAAGGATATTCAGTTATATAATAATAATAGCACTTATATCCATACACAAATGAGATTCAGTTATATAATAATCATAATGTCACTTATATCCATACACAGATGAGATGCAGTTATATAATGATAGTAATAATAATAATAGCACATGCACACTCTTCAAGAACTATTTACAAATAGCGAAATAATGCAAAATACATAAACATAATACAGCCAGAAATAAAATGTATATGCAAACCACTCACTAAGTAGACATGCAACAAGATGAGGTCATGTGATGTCAGTGTAACATATTACTGATTGAAATAATTATTGTTGCATTGTGCAAGACTTTTTGAATTAGTATGTTTATATTTGATTATTCCTTCCAATTCCAAAGTAATGAACATCAAACATGATCTTCTTGACTCATTGTTTTCTTGAACTTCCACCAAAAAAAAAAAAAAAAAAAAAATGTAAGGATTAAAAATGTAATAAAATATTTCTATGATGGCTGAGGTCATGTGACACCACATTGATGCGCAGTTCACTAGTATGCTTGAAGTGTGTAAGTGTTTGCTGTGCTCCTGCAGATGTTTCTTGAGAATGACAGTGTGAAGAATGTGATCGGTGTCATCTTGGCCTTTGGAAACTACATGAACGGTGGAAACAGAACCAGAGGACAGGCGGATGGGTTCGGACTGGAGATTCTTCCTAAATTAAAAGATGTCAAGAGCAGGGTATTACAATAATAAACCTGAACTGATCTCAGTTTTAATGTGCTACGGTCACCTCCACCTCTAATAATTCTTTCCTTTTCCCATCAGGACAATCATATCAGTCTGGTGGATTATGTGGTGTCTTACTACCTGCAAAACATGGACGAGGTACGGCCGTTCAAACGACGTTTCAGCACCAAAACGGCTCTCAGTGGGTGTTTAACCCCATAAACTGACTGTAACATTCATGCAATGCAATAAAAAGAGGAAATGATGTTCTTCCTCAGTGTTTCTGTCTTGTTATCCAGCACAGATATCTAAACATTCTTAAATCAAGATGCATTTACTGGAGAAGCAAAATGACTGAAGATTTCTGGAAAATCTGTCAATGTTCAAGATTAAAGCAAGAACAAATATCTGTCAATGGAGTCAGAAAAAACAAACTCAAAGAGTTATAAACTGATTATTTTTCTGATCCCATTGGCAGATATTTGTTCTTGTTTTAAGCTAAAACATTAATTTTGATAATTTTTTTTCAGAAAATAAGACTTAATATCTTCAGTCTGCATCTCAAGTAAATGCATCTTTATTTAAGAATGTTTTCTCAGCTAACAGGAAACAATCCTTCCAGTAACATTAATATAATGTCCAAGTATCTGGTCTTTAATAATGTTCTCAAAACATTATTTATACATCGTTTATGGAATGTTCTTATTTTAATTTTTGTATGTTTAAATGTTGCTTCTTTTTTCGGAACATTCAGAAAACATTCAAAAGTAACATTCCCATAATGTTTGAAGAATGATGAAATAGAATGTTCCCGAAAAATTCACAACCAAGAAAAAAAAAAAAAAACTACTTGAGGTTTTGAACGTTCCTAGAACATTCAGAAATAATGTTTTCTTAACCTAAATGTCAACAAGAAGTGTCGATATTTGTAATAGAAAACAAGACAAAAATACCTAATATCTAAATAAAGTAAGAAAATTCTTGTCATCCATCAGCAGACGGTTTCACTTTCTCTTTTTTTCTGAAAGGTTGTGTTGTTGTGTTTCAGAATGCAGGAACGGAGAAAAGCGTTTTCCCGCTGCCTGAACCTCAAGATCTCTTCCACGCTGCACAGGTCAAGTTTGAAGATCTCGCAAAAGACCTTCGCAAGTTAAAGAAAGAGCTGACAGGTATGAGTCCCATCCGTTAGTGTGATTTAATGCTGGAGATGGACAGAACGAGTCTCACAAGCTAAAAACAGTGCTCAGACATCGCGCCTTTATTTACAGGGCTCGTACAAGGTGCTTAAAAATGAGTCCTTTTGAAATTGAAGTCCTGAAAAACAGACATATTTATGAAGAGGTACTTAAAAAGTGCTTTACTTGCTTGAAATACAAATTTTGTTTTTGAAAAAAAAAACAAAAAAAACAATCTTTTCATGCAAAATTAACACTGCACCCATCAGATCTTTTCTCGAATTGCGCCAACATTACAATATAAAATATGATTTATTCAACAATAATAGCTATTATAAACTTTGTATTTAATATATATTAAGTTGTGTTTTGGATACGTTTTATATCTGTATGGTGAGTTTTAAAAAATCCTTATAAAATACTAAAGATATGTGAGATCTGATTGTAGTCCTTGAAAACCAAAAAAGTAGTGCTTGAAAAGTTGAAACATTAATTAC
>CM060632.1:33725148-33750148 GCA_030578275.1 Meda fulgida | reverse complement strand
CGATGATGATTTACAGGCAGAAAGAGTCTATTGAAATAAAGATCATTAAGGTGACTATTAAAATCTGCATCTTGGTATACTCTCCTATCCCATACCTTTACATTTTACTCTTTTTCTCTTTTCTGTTTAGAGAATAAAGCAGCTGAAGTCGTGTTAAAGGGATAGTTCACCCAAAAATGTAAACTCTGTCAGTAATTACTCGCCCTCATGTTGTTCCAGACCCGTAAGACCTTCGTTCATCTTCGGAACACGAATGAAGATATTTGTGATTAAATCTGAGCGCTGGATCACTCCTCCATAGGCTTCTTCAGGGATCGAAACTGGCCGGCCCAAAAGTTATGAAAGACATCGTTAAAATAGTCCGAGTGACTACAGTGGCTCAATCTGAAGTTCATCAAGCGACGAGAATACTTTTTGTGCGCAAAAAAAACAAACAAAAATAACGACTTTATTTCAACTACTCATTTCCTTCCCTGTTTCCACGCAGGCTCACTATTGGCCGACGCTGGTCATGTGTGTGATGCGTGTGGCGTACGACACAGAAGCTTTCTCGTAAAAGTATTCTCGTCGCCATCCCTTTACTATCCCTTTAATATATCGGTGTCTGCGCAGCCGAGGAAGAACATGAAACCCTCTAGTTTGTGACTGAGCCACTGATGGGGCGTGTCATTTCCTGGGAAGCGCGACCGCAATTCCCCAAATCAAAACCCCACTAACCGCTCCATGCTCGGGAATATCCAGGCAACTTGGGGCAAAATAACGAAAACACAAAAGAAACTTCAGAGGCGGAAAGCACATGGAAGCACAGCTGTTCTTCTTACATGTTAATGACAGCAGACAAACATCATCGCATGAGTAATGAGTATCAAAGAATAACAGCTCTGGACGGGCCGTTATTGAGCGCTTCCAGATGAAGAGCCTTCAGTTCTCAAAATGATCCTCTTCCTCAGCGGTTCACGGGTTTCCCAGCACAAATATATAGCATTCTCAAATCAAGAAGCGTTTCTGGAGAAGCAAAATCACTGAAGTCTGGTTTTATAAAAAAAAATCTGAGTTTGTGCTTAAAACAAGACGACAAATGGAGTCATTAAGATTTAGTTATGTCAGATATTTGTTCTTGTTTTAAGCACAAACTCTCCTCAGAAAACCAGACTTAAAATCTTCAGTCACTTCTCCAGTAAATGCTTCTTGATTTGAGAATGTTTAGATATTAGTGCTGGAGAACCAGACAGAAACACTGAGGAAGAGCATCATTTGTTGCAGTTTATCAAAATGATCCTCTTCCTCAGTGTTTCACAAATATATAAACATTCTCAAATCAAGAAGCATTTACTGGAGGAGCAAAATGACAAGATATTATTAAAAATGAAGCTTGAAAAACAAGAATAGATATCTGCCAATGTAGTCATTAAGATTTAGTCCTAAACACAAAATCACTTCATTTTGATGTTTTTCAGAAAACAAGACTTCAAATCTTCTGTCATTTTGCTTCTCTTGTGCTTTGATATTATTAAAAATGTATCATAATGAAGCTTGAAAAACAAGAAGAAATATCTGCCATTGGGGTCAGAAAAATAAAATTGAATTAAATGATTTTTTTGCCCCATTAGCCGATATTTGTTCTTGTTTTAAACACAAACTCGCTTCATTTTGATGATTTTTTCAGAAAACAAGACTTAATATTTTTTAATCATTTTGCATCTCAAGTAAATGCATCTTGATGTAAGAATGTTTAGATATGCATTGTTTTCTTGCTTAGTATTTTAATGTGTTTGCGTGTCATTCATGCATTTATTTTATAAAGTGGCGCATCAATTGAGCCCATATGCCACGAGTCGAGACAATAGAGACATTCCTCGTATCCTCCAATGATGAAAGAGCGAATTAACCAAAACCATGCTTTTACACGCATACAAACTCCGGCTCACAGGGCTTTAGACGTCATGTTTTGGAAAGTCTTGCAGGAGACGAGACGTTTGTCTGGCGGGGTTATTTATATAGCATGCAGTGGATCATTTCCATCAGAGCAAAGCTGAAGAATTTCAGTAGATAATCCACAATTATATACAACCTCAGAGCTGTCAGAGCTCGGTATATATTACGCTTCTGACGGGCCAAGGCCGGCGCGTCGAGATAAATCTGCTCTCGGTAATAATCGCTGCGTTTGCTACCGGAGGGTTACAGCGATAGTCACTGGAACCAAAGCTTTGTGGGAAGAATCAATGTTTTCAGTGTGTTATAATTCACTCTACAGCGGAAATCACGTACATTTTAAGCAGTTATGTTTGTTCCTGAAAATGCAAATTACTAAATAAGACCGTTTGTGTGTGCAGTTTACAATGTAGAACGAAACGTAAAAGTTTCGTCGAGTTATGTTTACCACAGGTTAGTTAGTTTTTAAGTCATCGCTGCAATGCTCAAAGAACCAGTGTAGGGCGGGGTTACAGGGAAAGGGGCGGAGTTTAAGCGCACTCACTGATTGGAGGATCATGCATACTGACGTTTGATTGGGAGATCAAGTTATGATTACACAATATGATCTCAGAAATATATTTTTTTAAGTCCCCCTGTGGAGAAAACCCAGCTTTTAATGTTTATATGCCTATGTTTTTAATATGCTTTAAGACACACATGTGTAAGTTCATAAGTCGACAGCATTGCTGAGTATTTTCTGCTTAAAACTGCAGTGAACCAAAGACAGTCTCAAAAACACGGTGTGAAATCGCTGGTGTTTCTGACGTCACAAACCTGTAACCAATCAGATCAACGTGTGCTCGTCAACCAGTGGATCTCTGAGTGAGTGGAGGCGGGGCTCATTTGCATATTCATAGAGCCTCACATACTAAATGAGGCAAGGGTGTCGAGTTACATTCAAGTTATTTTAAGGCATGAAGAATTGTTTTCAAGGAAAAAACGCTTAAATACTACAGGGGGACTTTAAGAAACCATATGTTATTATTGTTAACTAAAACTAAGAAAATAAACATTATTTTTATAAATATATGTATTTCAGCTAGTTTCAAATTTTCTCATTTACATTTAGTTTACCTTGAAGTACTAAAATAACTAAACATAAATAAACTAGAACTAATAAATAAAAATTCATAAAAAGAGGCATTTAAAAAAAAACAGAAACTAATAAAAATGACAAAAACGCAACAAATGTACTAAAACTTTAATAAAATTGAAGTGTGAAACATTTTTTCAAAACAACCAAAACTGTAATAATATATATCAATAACATGTACAATACATGTGCATAGATTAATTATTCACGACAAGATGCATTTAAAAACAAAATCCATTTCATGCCGACTTATAAGAAATATAATTTTTTTTGTGCAATCAGTTTTACAGGTAATTATCAGTTTATGTAAAGATGAATCTTCACGTTGTTATTCCAGAGAACAAATCAGTTGCCGTATGAAGAGTGTCGTGTCTATATAAAAACAGAGCTTTATAAAAATGCGTATTATAGCCCAGATCAATGATAAACACATGCAGGTATTTACTAGATTCATTAATGCTGAACATATCCATACATTCGTGCCGAGAGTCGAGTTGCCAAGCGATGTCTCTGCTCTTTGAGTTTGTGTGAACGCAGTTGTTTGGCAGCAAAACAAAGACTCTGAGCACAAACAACACAAACTCCATCCGGCATCTGCTTCACAGCATCGGGAGGTCTGGAGGATCCGGAGGAACACACACTGGCCTTCAGCAGTTTGGGATCGGTTCGAGTTTTAATGTTTTTAAAAGAAGTCTTTTCTGCTCACCGAGGCTGCAATTATACAATATTTATATATTTTAAAGTGTAATTTATTCCTGTGATCAAAGCTGTATTTCAGCATCATTACTCCAGTCTTCAGTGTCACATGATCCTTCAGAAATCACTCTAATATGAGGATTTGATGCTCAAAAAACATTTATTATTAGTATCAGTGTTGAAAACAGTTGTGTACACTTTTTTTTTTTTTAGGATTCTTTGATGAATAGAAAGTTAGAGTGATTTCTGAAGGATCATGTGACACTGAAGACTGGAGTAATGATGCTGAAACTCAGCTTTGATCACAGGAATAAATTACACTTTACTAGATATTCACATAGAAAACAGCTGATTTACATTACAATAATATTTCTGTTTTTATTATAATTTTTTTTTTTAGATCAAATAAACGCATTCTTGGTAAGCAGAAGATACTTTTAAAAACATAAAAAATCTTACCGATCCAAAACTTTTGACTGGTAGTTTGTGTGTGTGACGTTCTTCATCTGTTGTCAGCATGCATGTCGTCACTAAGCGCGTTTCCATCAGATTTGCGCAAATCTTTTGCTAAAAAAAAGTGTATTTTCTAAATGACGACAAAAAACTATTGCGAAATGATGGCGCTTCCATTAATCGATGTTATTACATGGTTTGATTGAATTCTAGCGTATAATGCGGTCTGTTATTTCTTGATAACAGAGCTTCTGTAGCCCCGCCCCTTCTCAGCGCTGCGCTCGTCTTTTGACTTCCGGTCTGTATTTTAACAGCGATCTTGCGTAGTTATGAACAAACGGCTCGTTAAAAAAATTCCTGGTCGACATTTGTAAAGACATCTGCTTTACAATGCTTATGATAACTTTCGTTAACTCTACAACAAGTAAATCCACTTCACCAGCTAATTACTCCTCGACAGCGATGCCATGGAGATATACAGAGCGAGCGCCAAAACGGAAGTTCAAAGACAATCTTCTAAAGATGGCGGCGCGCTCGTTTCTGCATAAGGTCACCGTTGCCATGAAAAACAGAGCGTTGCCATGGACACAGTTCAGAGACAGAACGGACTATTTTCTTTAGCGGAAGCAATACAATCGTTTTTAAATCAAACTCCACTTGAAATCAATATTTTGTGTAAAATTATTGATTTATTTGGTTCCTCTCGCGATAATCATTCCAACAATCATGGCGACTGATGTTGGTGGATTTATGTATATCCCAGCCACTGCACTGGCCATTATTATTAACCGAAGGAGTGTGTGTGTGTGTGTGTGTGTGTGATCCAGCATTAATGGCCAGGAAAGCCCCTTTATACTGTGAGCGGCTCATATGAGGAGTTTCTGGTGTTTCTCCTCATTTCTGCTTCCAGATCTTGATTGTGGTGTTTCTTTGAGGTTTAGAATCCAGTATTCCTGTAATTATTTAGTCTTTTATGAGTTTAATAAAGAACTCTGTCTCGTATTCTGTCAAACACACCGCATCATCTACGTCAGGTGACCTGTAAATGCGCAAAACTGTTTCCATTGCAGTTTTGTGAAATATTTATGTCGAATTGCCTGAAAAACCTCATGCGAGCGGAACAACTTTTTTGCGATAAATGGGAGTTTTTGCGAAATTGACGTGTTTCCATTGAGCGCACTTTGAAAGGTAATGAATGGAAACGCGGCTAGTGAGATGATGTTGTGGCATCAGACAGATTTCAAACTCGCTGTCATCATCATCATAATGATCCGCATGCTCTGAAATCATTAAGAAAACTCGCCAGAACATTGCTAATCAAAAGCATTCTTGCTCTCGCTAGGTTTGAACGCGCTCCAAACGTGTCCAGCGCTTGTGTTTGATAGTCATCTGTTTGAGATGAGACTCGCACACCTCTTGCTCATGTTTCTCGTTTAACTCGTTTATGGATGTGCTGGTAATCTGATACGCAGAACTCACCTGCGCTTCATTAATTCACAGCCCGTTAGTTCATATCCTGGTATCAGACTACCGTGTTCAGTGTGTAGCGCACACCACCAGTCTACGTCTGGGATCGCTAAGATTTGTGTTTTTTAAAGAAGTCTTTTCTGCTCACCAAGGCTGCAATTAATTAAAAATACCAACAACAACAACAAAAAACAGTAATATTGTTAAATATTATGGCAATTTAAAAGAACAGTTTTCTATTTTAATATATTTTAAAATGTAATTTATTCCTGTGATCAAAGCTGTATTTCAGCATCATTACTCCAGTCTTCAGTGTCACATGATCCTTCAGAAATCAGGAGAATATGAGGATCTGATGCTAATTTGTTTTTATTATTATCAACATTGAAAACAGTTTATTTTCAGGATTCTTTGATGAATAGATAGTTCAAAAGAACAGCATTTATTTGAAATAAAATATTTTGTAACAGTATAAATGCCTTTACTGTCACTTTTGATCAATTAAATTCATACTGCCCTTCATTTCTAGTACAATGCTTTAACTGCATGTCATTTTTAGCCTCTCTATTGTGTGTGTGTGTGTGTGTGTGTGTGTCTGTGTGTGTGTAAAGCTGCTGAAGTGGAGATTTCTGACTCAAAATCTACAGACGCTAATAGATCAAGTGCAGTAAAATACACACCTGTTTTCTTTCCGTTAGCCTGAAAGAAGAGGAATGTTATAGAAACACAATAGGCCAAGCTTTGCCCGAACCCTCTGTGGCGCACATTATGTTCTAACCATGAAATCTTTTTTTAGACAAGTTTTTATTACATGAAATCGCTTCAATCATACAAATCAAAAAAGATGTTTCCATTTTTTTAAAGAAAAATTGGGGGGGGGGGGGTACTTAATGGTCAAAAAGTCGATTATGATTTTCTATTTAATTGCTCATTTCTTGTAGAAATTGATAGATATATTTTACTTGGAACTCACGCAGAACAGAAATAAGTAGATCCTTATCATTTGTGTGTAACTCAACGTAATCATTTGGCTAAATCACTCATTGTTTACAGGTATTGTTACATAAATACAACTATGCTACAATAAACACTTCAAATACATAAATAAATAAATAACTGCAATCATATTGCTGATGCTACTATCTATAAAAAAATCCCCATGGGGAAATACATTACTGCAGTTCCACTGTGGTTCAGCGTTGCCATATGGAAACATTAATATTTTCTCAATTTACTGTAAAACGTATGGAGTAAAAATGTTAGATGAAGTTGATTTGTGAATACAAATATCTAATTTACTGCTGCAAAAAATCCTCCTTGAGAAGAGATGTTTAGAAATTGGGTTATTTTCCTGAGCACTTCAACGGGGTTTTCGGTGCGACGTAAAAACATAATTCCCATAGTGCCATATATTGTGTTTTCTTCAGAATAATGAATAAGAAATGACGTGTGTTTCTCCTGCAGGGTGTGTGAAGGAGGTTCAGCAAGTGTGTGAGAACTCGTCCCACGAACATCTTCAACCTTTCAAGGACAAGATGGAGACCTTCATCAGCACCGGTGCGTCACAGACATCGCTTCACCAGAACGTCACCGGTTGCAGGAATACAGTTATGCATCGACACGAACGTCACGATCCGATTCACGAGCTTGCGATTCGGAGATGTGTGATGGCGAAGCACAAAGCTCGCTGCAGTTTATTAGATGCAAGGCGCCGCACTTAATGTTTAGTGACGGTTTAATCACACCTCAACTCAAAACAGAATTAAAAGATCAATCTCGGGATTTAAGAATCACTCTCGGTGATCGAAAGGAGCTTCCGGTGAAGCCAGAACAGCCGGCCTCCTCCAGAGGAGCTGCTCCGGGAGGCGCAGGGGTAGGGGGGGCTGTGCGCCGCAGCGCGCGGGGGGGCGGGAGGGCAGGGGGTAATCGCGGTCGGGGAGGGGTATGTGCGTCAGGTGACGTCTAATAGGTGGGGGCGCAGCCTGCTGCCGCACTGCCACGGAAGAGTGATGAAGAAAGATGCTGAACAGCTGAATGAAAGAATGAATGATGCCAAATGATTGAAAGACGCATGATGAAAGAAAAGAATGTGAAAGAAGTATGATGCAACGAAAGTCATGATGAAAGAACGAATGATGAAAGAAAGAATGAACGAATGACTGCAGCCTGCCTGCTGCAGCAACAGAATGAATGCACGCCTGAATGCAAGAAGAATGATGCACAGCCTGCATGGATGATAGAATGAAGTGCTGAACGAAAGGAATGTGGAAAGATGAATAGCACTGCATTAATCGATGAAAGACAGAGTGATGCCGAACGCACTGAATGAAAACTATGCAAGAAGAATGACTGAAAGAAGAATGAAAGAATGAATGAATGAAACAGCAAGAGTGATTAAAGTAAGAATGATGCACGCCTGACAAGGTCGCGTGATGGCAAGAAAGATTGCATGAAAGACTGATGCAAAGAATGACATGATGAATAGATGAACGAAGACATGCTGAAAGACAGAATGAAGACAGAAAGACTGATGAAAGCATGACTGACAGAAAGAACGTGTTGCAAGCCAACGAATGATGAATAGACTGAATGATGATTGATGCCCGAATGCACATGAACGCAAGAATGATGAAAGAAGAATGCTGAAAGATGAAAGAAAGAGTGATGAAGAACGAGAAATGCAGCATGACTGATCGAATGAAGAATAGCACCGTTGATGAAAAGAAAGCCTGAATGAAGAATACTGCACGCAAGAGTGATGAAAGAGCGAACTGATGCAAAGCCAGATGAACGACTTGACCTGATGGAATGCTGACAGAACCCGAGTGATGAAGAATGAAGATGAAAGATGAATGATGAAATGATGAAAGACATGAATGAACAGACTGAATGCTGAAATGCTGCACGCCCAGCATCGATGACAGACCGCATGATGCAACGAATGAATGATGAAAGCATGAATGCAATGATGACAAGAACGAATGATGACAGCTCACAGCTGCTGAACGATGAAGGCTGAAGGACTGACTGAAGACTGATACTGCAAGTACGAATGCTGCCCGCCTGCACTGATGACAAGACAGCAGTGCTGCAAGCAGCACCGCCTGAAATGAAGCAAGAATGCATGCGGCTCAGCGTGATATCCATACTGCATGAAGGAAATCCGTGTGAAAGAATGCAATGACAAGAGTGACAGCGATAGCGAGCTGGAAGACTGCATGAGAGAACGATGTCGAAGAGCGGACAGACTGAATGCACGATGAATGATGAACGAATGAATGAGGCAACGAGTGCTGAAAGAATGAAGGACCGCGTCTGTAACGCATGCCTGACAGAGTGACTGCGAGAGAAGCGTGATGCCCTCATGCAAGCGCAGCCAGAGTGCACTGCGGAACGCATGAAAGCTGCAAGCATGACTGACGGCACGAGTGATGCCGCCTGCCAGAGGAATGGGTGAATGAGAGGACGCTGAAGAACGAGGTGCATGGAGAGGAAAGAGTGAATGATTGAATGAATGAAAGGGAGAGAGATGGACGGTGAGGCGCTGACTGTGAATGAGTGCCGCGACTGCCGAGAGAGCGCTCAATGTGCTGAATGATTGTACAGAGGGAGAGCATGCGCAGAAAGGATTGAAACGAGTGCGAGATAGCGTGACTGAATGAGTGAAGAGCGGAGAGAAAGAGCGAAAGGCTGCAGCGTGAGTGCGTGAGGACATATCGTGAGAGGGAGAGAATGATAGAAAGGCTGAAAGAGGGATGATTGAGAGACAAGAGACCTGCAGCCCGCGTGCAGAGTGAGGTGATGCCTAGAGTGCCGGGGCGAGAATGAGAGAACGAAGCCCGCGAGCGAGCTGAGAGCCGCGGGCGCACGAATGCGAGCAGGCCTGCAAGAAGCAGCAATGCGTGAAAGAGGGCGAGCATGAGACGTCGGATCTGAGAGCGTGAGACGTCTGCGTGGTGATGAGAGAAAGAGGGAGCCTGCGCGCCGGATGAATGCGTTGATGTGAGTAGCAAGAGGGCGCGAATGAGAGCCCGGCTGCCTTGCTTGCTGCCTATGCGTGCCCGCGGGAGATAAAGCGCGAACGGATGAATGAGTGATGAATGAGTGAACGAGTGAGCATGAGTGAAAGGATGAATGAGAGGTGGAATGAGAGGCGCGGGCGACGAATTGCTTGCCGGCGGCCAGAGTGCTGAATGATCTGGCCAGCTGGCGCTTCTGCGAGGACCGGAACGCCTGCGAGCTAGCCAGCCCGCGTGCGCGATGAGAGTATGCCTGCATCGCGCGAGCCTCCGTGCAGCTGAGTGCCGGGGGGAGATACTGCGCTCCAGGCTGCCTGAAAGCGTGCGGCTGCCGTGTGCCAGCGAGCCTGTCTTCGAGCCCGCGGGCGAGCCCGCTACTGGCTGACCGGAGCGGTCTGCGTGCGCCTGCGAGCCTCCTGTGGCTGCAGGCTCTCCCGGCATCCAGCCCTCTTTCCCCTCAGTCGCTGCTGGAGATGATCCGCTGTCTCTCCATCTCTCCCTTTCATCCCTCTATCTCTCATTCTATCATCATCTATCCCTCTTTTCTCCCATCTCTTCCCGTCATCCCTGCGTTCTTCATATATCATCCATCGTTCCTATTCTCTCCTTCTCGCCGTCATCCATCCTTCTATCTCTCATCTATCATCCAAACTATCCCTTCTTTCTCCTCTCCCCTTATCTCCCTCATATCTCTCATCTATCATCCATCTTATCATCCATTATCCCTCTTTCTTCATCATTCTTCCTCCTTTCTTATCTCTATCCATTATCCTTTCTTTCTCACATACTCCCATCCCCTTCTCATTTCTCTCCTTCTCTCCCTTATCCATTCTCTCATCCATCTCTCCCTCTTTCTCTCATTCTTCCATTCATCCATCCCTTATCTTATCTATCACCATCTATCCCTCTTTCTCCCCATCTCTCCCTTATCCAATCTACTTCTTCTATCTATCATCCATCCCACTATTATCTATATCATCTATCCCTCTTTCTCCATCTCTCCCTTCATCCACCCTCTATCTTCCATCTATCCTGTTTCTCACCATCACTCCCTTCATCCATCTATCTTCATTATTCATCCATCCCTCTCTCCTCTATCATCCATCTATCCTTCCTTTCTCACATCTCTCCCTTATCATCCCTCTATCTCTCATCTATCATTCCATCCTCTATCTCTATCTCTCATCCATCTACCTCCCTCTTTCTCTCCATCTCTCCTTCATCCATCCCTTATCTCTCATCTATCATCCATCTATCCCTCTTTCTTCACATCTCTCCCTGTCATACTCTATCTCTCATCTATTCTCATCCTCTCTTCATCTATCATTCATCTATCCCTTTTACTCTTCATTCTCCATCATCCATCCCTCTATCTCTCATCTTCATCCATCTATCCTTTTACTTCTCCATTCTTCTCCCCTTCATCCATCCTCTATCTCTCATCTATCATCCATCCCTCTATCTTCATCTTATCCATCTATCCCTCTTTCTCACCATTCTCTCCCTTCATCCCTCATCTTCTCATCTATCATCCATCCTCTCTCTCATCTATTATCCATCTATCCCTCTATTTCTCATCTATCATCATCTATCCCTTTTTACTCTCCATCTCTCCCTAATCCCTCCTTCTCTTCATCTATCATCCATCCCTCTCTCTCCTCTATCATCCATCTATCCTCTACTCTCAATTTATCATCAATCTATCCCTTTTACTCTCCATCTCTCCCTTCATCCATCCTTCTCTCATCATCATCCATCCCTCTCTTCTCATCTATCATCATCCCTCTATCTCTCATCTATCATCCATCTATCCCGCTTTCTTCCATCTCTCCCTTCATCCTTCCCTCTATCTCTCATCTAGCTTCCAGCTAGCCCTCTTTCTCTCCATCTCTCCCTTCATCCATCCCTCTATCTATCATCTAGCATCCCATCTATCCTTTTACTCTCCATCTCTCCCTTCATCCATCTATCATCCATCTATCCATCCTTTCTATCCCATCTCTCCCTTCTACCTTCCCTCTATCTCTCATCTATCATCCATCTATCCCTTTTACTCTCCAATCTCTCCCTTCATCCATCTATCATCCATTATCCCTCGTTTCACCATCTCTCCCTTATCCCTCTATTCTCTCATCTATCATCCATCCTCTCTATCATCTATCATTCATCTATCCCTTTTACTCTCCATCTCTCCCTTCACTCCCATCCCTCTATCTTCTCATCTATCAATCATCTATCCCTTTTACTCTTCCATCTTCCCTTCTCCAAAACCCTCTATCTCTCATCTATCATCCATCTATACTCTTTCTCACATTCTCTCCCGTTCATCCCTTATCTCTCATCTATCATCATCTATCCCGCTTTCTCACCATCTCTCCTTCATCCCATCTATCCTCTCATCTTCTTCCATCTATCCCCTCTTTCTCACCATCTCTCCCTTCATCCCACTATCTCTCATCTATATCCATCTATCCCTTTTACTCTCATCTCTCCACTTCATCTCATCTATCTTCATCTATCATCCATCCCTCTATCTCTCATCTATCATCCATCAATCCTCTTTCTCACCATCTCTCCCTTCATCCCTCTATCTCTCATCATCCATCCCTCTCTCTCATCTATCATCCATCTATCCCTCATCTCTCTTCTATCATCCATCTATCCCTTTTACACTCATCTCTCCCTTCATCCAATCTTATCTCTCATTATTCATCCATCCCTCTATCTTCATCTATCATCATCTATCCCTCATTACTCTCCTCTCTCCCGTATCCATCCCTCTATCTTCATCTATCATCGATCTATCCCTCTTTCTACCATCTCTCCCTTTCATCCATCCTCTATCCATCCATTAATTGTCCTGTGGGTGAACCTCAAATAAATCGTCTCCAGCCATTATTTAACTCAAAAATCGAAAGAAAAGTACTTTTTTTATTAAAAGAAGAAATTAATTCTATTAGGCTTATTAGTAATTATTTTTAGGACAAAATCAACTGTTCCAATAGAGCCACGATTCTTTATAACCATAATTGTTTCTACCTTTTTTATTTATTTAATTGTACATATGTACATATCACGCATTAGCATCATTCTTTTACTTAACATATATGAGTGTGTGTGTGTGTGTGGGTGTGGTGCTAACTCTGTAATTAGCGGTGAATATGGAGCTGGACCATGTTCTTGACAGGTTTTTGTGAGATGCAGATCTATTTTTTCTCTCTTTATGATGTTTTCCAGAGTTTTGATTTGATCTGAAGTCGAGTAAGTTTGTTCTCTAAAGCTTTATGAGCACATTAATGATCGGCTGTTTTGTTTGTGACCGCAGAGATGCACTCGGTGAGGATACACAGTCGATTGATGTGTCCGTGTGATATCTTCACACGTGTGTTTTAAAGAGAGGGATCGTGTTACTTCATAATGAACCCTGATCCGTAGGCTCTTTATGGCGCGCGCAGCCGCGAGTTGCTTTTTTTTAAAGCCGGAATATATTGTCCTTGCCAAGCTGTGCGGACGGTCCCATTTCCATAATTCTAGTTAGCCATACTGGGTTTCATGTTTACAAGACGGAGCTGAGGAGAAGAAAATTCACACATCCCTCTCCACACACACACACCACACACACAAAACAGCGAAGGGAGACCACAGCGCCAGTCACTCCCTGCTGTGACCAACGCCATTGGTCCACGGTCACCCGTCTTCCATTAGCCTGAGACATCAGCACACACCCACACCACACACACACACAAACACACCAACACACACACACTCACTCTTGCTCGCGCGCTGGGGAAATCAGAAAGCGCTGTCACACTCTCTTCCCCCCCACCAAAGACCCCCAACTCGCCTATTGAACAATGGTTTGGTGGACTTCCCGCTCTTAAATCGGGGGAAAGTGGGAAAAGGTCCCCTCATAGTAAAAAAAAGGGGATGAATCTGGAAATGCAATAAATCTGAGATCATAGGCGCGCTCTGGCCTGAGATAAATCTTGCACCTCGGCCCGGCCGCGCACATGGCCTTTACATTTAGACACTTTTACATGGAGCAGCTCCTCGGGACCTGAGTGCAACACACACTCTCACACACACAACGCAAACACACTCCACTCTCACCACTCTCTTCTCTCTCTCCGCACACACACACACACGCACACAAACACACACACACACCTCTCTCTCTCTTCTCTTCCCGCACTCACCCACACTCACACACTCAAAATTACCACACACTCACACACTCTCTCTCTCCAGCTCACACACACGCACATACACCACACGACAAACACACTCACTAACACACACTCTCACACACTCTCTTCTCCCGCTCTCACCACACGCATCACACACAACGCACTCACACACTCACTAACACACACACACTCAACACTCTCTCTCTCCCGCTCACACACACGCACTCACACACTCACTAAAACACCACTTCACACACACACTCTCTCTCTCCCGCACACACACACTCACACATGCACTCACTAACACACACACATACACACACACATCACTAAACACTCAACGCACGCAAACACACACTCTCTCTCTTGCAACACACACTCACACACACGCAATACAAACACTCTACCACACGCATGCAAACACACACACTCACACAGCAAACACTCACACTCACACACACACACACACACACACACTCTTCGCGCACACACTCACACACACCACACACACACACACACACACACACACACACACAGGACTCTCATTTGCTAACACTTTACAATAGGTTCATTAGTTAAATGAACTAACAATGAAAATGAAACCTAAAATAAAAAATAATTAATAATTTAAAATCAATTTATTAAATCTTAATGTTAATCTCATCATTTACAAGATCACAAGTAATCTGTTAAATATTAGCCAATGCACTGTGAAAACTATCATCAATATGAGGATTGTTGTTATCAAGTAAAAAGATTAATAAATGCAGCAAACATATTTTTAGTGCATGTTAGTTGATGCATTAAATAATGTAAACACATGAGAGTAATTGTTAAGCCTTTGTTGAGGAAAACGTCTGATTTCATATTGAGACTTTTTGATATCTTTGCAAATCTGAGCACAGTTTGAGGGAATTGTAGATGCTTCCATACGCCATGAATAAAAATAAATATATATGTAAATTTGTTACATTTTAGTTTAGCGCTTTTCTGGTACTGAATCGCATATAGAAGGGGGGAGAAAATCTCCTCAAGCCACAATAAAAGTCACAATTTTCTTGCAATTGTCAGTTTATATCTCACATATTCTGAAAAAAAAAAAGTCCAAATTGAGATACAAAGTCGCTGTTTCCATGTTTGTTGTTTGTTTTGGGTGGTGGAAATGAGCTTCTTTGATGTTTTGTTTCTCAGCACAATCCGAGTACGCGTGTGAATGAAGATGATCGATGCGGGCGGCACAGGACAGGTATGAACCACCCTCCGGAACCACAGTGTGCGAAGCTGTGTGTGAGTGTCGTGTGCCGAAGCAGTGTGTGAGTGTGTTGTGCCGAAACAGTGTGTGAGTTGTGTGTTGCCGAAGCAGTGTGGTGTGGCGAAGCAGTGTATGTGCCGAAGCAGTGTGTGTGCCGAAGCAGTGTGTGAGATGTGTGTGCCGAAGAGTGTGTGAGTGTGTGTGCGAAGCAGTGTATGTGCCGATGCAGTGTGTGTGCCCCAACAAGCGTGTGGGTGCCGAAGCAGTGTGTGTGCGAAGCAGTGTGTTGTGCCGAAGCAGTGTGTGTGCCGAAGCAGTTATGAGTGTGTGGCCGAAGCAGTGTGTGAGTGGTGCCGATGCAGTGTGTGAGTGTGTGCGAAGCAGTGTGTGAGTGACCTGTGCCACGAAGCAGTGTGTGAGTGTGTGCCGAGCAGTGTGTGGAGTGTTGTGAGTGATGTGCTGCGAAGCAGTGGTGGTGTGTGCGAAGCAGAGTGTGTGGTGTGTGCGAAGCAGTGTGAGGTGTGTCCGAAGCAGTGTGTTGGTGCCCGAAGCAGTGTGTGAGTGTGTGCGAAGCAGTGTGTGGTGTGTGATGCCGGAAGCAGTGTTGTGTGTGCCGAAGCAGTGTTTGTGTGATGCGAAAAGCAGTGTGTGCTGCCGAAGCAGGTGTGTGCCGAAGCCAGCAGTGTGTGAGTCGTCGATGCGAAGCAGTAGTGTGAGTGTGTGCGAAGCAGTGTGTGTGGTGTGCCGAAGCAGGTGTGTGAGTGTTGCGAAGCAGTGTGTGGTGTGTTGTGCCGAAGCAGTGTGTGAGTGTTGTGAGTGTGTGTGGCCGAAGCAGTGTGTGTGCGAAGCAGAGTGTGAGTGTGTGCGAAGCAGAATGTGTGAGTGTGTGCGAAGCAGTGTGTAGTGTGTGCCGAAGCAGTGTTTGTGCCGAAGCAGTGTGTGAGTGTGTGCGACGCAGTGTGTGAGTGTGTGCGAAGCAGTGTGTGAGTGTGTGCGTGCAGTGTGTGGTGTGTGCGAAAGCAGTGTCGTGAGGTGTGTGCGGAAGCCAGTGTTTGTGCCGAAGCAGTTTGTGAGTTGTCGTGCGAAAGCAGTGTGTGAGTGTGTGCGAAGATGTTGTGAAGTGTGTGCGACGCAGTGTGTGGACGTGTGTGCGAAGCTGTGTGTGGTGTGTCCGAAGCAGTGTGTGAGTGTGTGCCGAAGCAGTGTTTGTGCCGAAGCTGTGTGTGAGTGTGTGCGAAGCAGGGTGTGAGTGTGTGCGAAGCAGTGTCGTGGTGTGTGCGAAGCAGATCAGTGTGTGTGTGTGTGTGCCGAAGCATTGTGCGAGTGTGTGTGCCGAAGCGTGTGTGCAGAAGCAGTGTGTGAGTTGTGTTTGCCAGAAGCAGTGTGTGAGTGTGTAGTTGCCGAAGCAGTGTGTGAGTGTGTGCCGAAGCAGTGCTGTGAGTGTGTGCCGAAGCAGTGTGTGAGTGTGTGTGCCGAAGCTGTTGTGTGGAGCTGTCGTGTGCCGAAGAGTGTGTGAGAGTGCTGTGCCGACGCAGTGTGTGAGTGTGTGTGCGAAGGTTGTGATGTGCGGAAGCAGTGTGTGAGTGTGCCCCATTGTCGAAGCAGTGTGTGAGGTGTGTGTCGAAGCAGTGTCGCTGAGTGTGTGCCGAAAGCAAGTGTGTGAGTGTGTCCGTAGAAGTGTGTGGTGTGTGCCGAAGCCAGTGTGGGGAGATTGTGAGTGTCGAGTGCCGATAAGCAGTGTGTGAGATGTGTGCGAAGCAGTGTGTGAGTGTGTGTGAACGCAGTGTGTGAGTGTGTGCCGAAGCGTGTTTGTGCCGAAACTGTAGTGTGTGTGAGTGCGAAGCAGTGTGGGAGTGTGTGTGCGAAGCAGTGGGAGAGACTGTGAGTGCGAAGCACCGTGTGTGAGTGTTGTGAGTGCCTTCTTGTGTGCGAAGCAGTGTGTGTGCCCGAAGCAGCTGTGTGTGCCGAAGTGTGTTGTGTGCCGTGAAGCAGTCGTGAGGATGACGAAAGTGTGGTGCCCAAATGGCGAAGCAGTGTGTTGTGACGAAGCAGTGTGTGTGGCGAAGACAGTGTGAGAGTGTGAGCCGAAAGCAGTGTTTGTGCCGAAAGCAATGTGTGAGGGTGTGCGAAGCAGTGTGTGTGGAGTGTGTGCGAAGCAGTGTTTGTGAGGTTGTGTGGCCCGAAGCAGTGTGTGAGTGTGTGTGCCGAAGCGTGTGTGAGTGAGTGTGCCTGAAGCAGTGTGTGAGTGTGTTTATGTCGGCCGTGACACAGTGTGTGAGTGGTTTGTGCCGAAGCGTGTGTGAGTGTGTGTGCCGAAAGCAGTGTGTGTCGCCGAAGCAAGTGCCATGTGTGTGCCGAAGCAGTGTGTGTCCCGAAGCAGTGTGTGTGCGAAGCAGTGTGTGTGCCGAAGCAGTGTGTGTGCCGAAGGCAGTGTACGTGTGCGCCGACGCAGTAGGTGCGCCGAAGCAGTGTGTGCGCCGAAGCCGTGTCGTGTGTCCGAAGCAGTGTAGTGAGTGTTGTGCCGACGCAGTGTGTGAGTGTGTGTGACGAAGCAGTGTGTGCCGAACAGGCACGTGTGTGCCGAAGCCAGTGTGTGAGTGTGCTGCCGAAGCAGTGTGGTGAGTGTGTGCCGAAGCAGTGATGGAGTGCTGCTGCCGGAAGCAAGTGTGTGAGTTGTGTGTGCCGACAGCAGTGTCGTGAGGTGTGCCGAAGCAGTGTGTGAGTTGCTGTGCCGGAAGCAGTGGCTGTGATTGGTGCGAAGCAGTGTGTGGAGTGTGAGGGCCGAACGCAGTCGTGTGTGTGTGTTGCCGAACGCAGTGTGTGAGTGTGTGTGACGAAGCAGTGTGTGAGTGTTTGTGCCGAGCAGAGTGTGAAGTGTGTGGCGAAGCAGTGTGTGAGTGATGTGGCGAAGCCAGTGTCGTGACGTGAGTGGCGAAGTAGTGTGTGAGTGTGTGTTGCCGAAACGCAGTGTGTGAGTGGTGGCGAATAGCAGTGTGTGAGTGTGTGGCGAAGCAGTGTGTGAGTGCCTGTGGCGACAAGCGTGTGTGTGTGCGTGGCGCGACGCAGTGTAGTGAGTGTGTGTGCCGAAGCGTGTTGTGAGTGTGTGTGCCGAAGCAGTGTGTGAGTGACTGTTGCCGAAGCAGTGTGTGAGTGTGTGCCGAAGCGTGTGTGAGTGTGTGGCGATGCAGTGTGAGAGTGTGTGCCGAAGCAGTGTTGAGAAGTGCGTGCCGAAGCGTG
The DNA here is from genome assembly GCA_030578275.1 of Meda fulgida. NCBI lineage: Eukaryota > Metazoa > Chordata > Actinopteri > Cypriniformes > Leuciscidae > Meda > Meda fulgida. The sequence continues at coordinate 33,731,770 of CM060632.1, read as the reverse complement.
TGTGAGTGCGTGCCGAAGCAGTGTGTGAGTGTGAGTGCCGAAAGCCGAAGCAGTTTGTGAGTGTGTGCCGACGCAGTGTGTGAGTGTGTGTGCCGAAGCAGTGTGTGAGTGTGTGCCGAAGAGTGTGTGACGTTGTGGGCGAGCAGTGTGTGAGTGTGTGGCGAAGCTAGTTGGTTCGTGGGGGGGGGGGGGGGGGGGGGGGGGGGGGGCCGGCCCCCCCCCCCCCCTGGGGGGGGGGGGGGGGGGCTGTGCGTTTGGCGAAGCAGTGTGTGAGTTTGTGTGCCGAACGCAGTGCCTGTGTGTGTGTTGGCGACAGCAGTGTGTTGAGAGTGTGGCGAAAGCAGTGTGTGAGTGTGTGGCGTAAGCAGGTGTGTGAGTGCGTGGCGGAAGCAGCCCTGTGTGAGTGTGTGTGCCGAAGCAGTGATTCGGGAGTGTGTGTTGCCGAAGAGTGTGTGAGTGTGTGTGCCGAAGCAGTGTGGAGTTGCTAGTGCCGAGCAGTGTGTGAGTGTGTGCCGAAGCACGTGTGAGAGTGTGTGCCGAAGCAGTGTGTGAGTGTGTGTCCGACTGCAGTTGTCGTGGAGTGTGTGTGCCGAAGCAGTGTGTGAGTGTGTGTGCCCTGAAGCCAGTGTGTGTGCCGAAGGCAGTGTGTGCGTGTGTAGCCGAAGCAGTGTGGTGCCGATGCAGTGTGTTTGCTGAAGCAGTGTGTGAGTGTGTGCCGAAGCAGTGTCGTGAGTGTTGTGCCGAAGCAGTGTGTTGTGTGTGTGACGAAGCGTGTGTGAGTGTGTGTGGCGAAGCAGAGTCTGTGTCGAAAGCAGTGTGTGGTGTGTGCCGATGCAGTGAGTGGAGTTGTGTGTGTCGAAGCAGAGTGTGGTCAAGCAGTGTAGTGAGTGTGATGTCGAAGCAGTGTGTGAGTGTGTCAAAGCAGTGGGTGGAGTTTGTCCTCGAAGCAGTGTGTTGTGAGTGCTGTCCCGAAGCAGTGTGTGCGATGTGTGACGATGCAGTGTGTTTGCCGAAAGCAGTGTGTGAGTGTGTGCGAATGCAAGTGTGTGAGTGAGGCGAAGCAGTGTGTGAGTGTGTGCCGCAGCAGTGTGTGAGTGTGTGCGAAGCAAGTGTGTGAGTTGTGTGTGTCGAAGCAAGAGTGGTGTGTCGAAGCAGTGCTGTGAGTGTGTGTCGAAGCAGGTGTGTGAGTTGTGTCAAAGCAGATGTGTGAGTGTTGTCCGAAGCAGTGTGTGAGTAGTTGTCCGAAGCAGTGTGTGAGTGTGTGCCGAAGCAGTGTGGTGCGTGTGTGTAAAGCGTGGTGTGAGTGTGCCGAAGCAGTGTGAGAGTGTGTCAAAGCAGTGTGTGAGTTGTGTGCGAAGCAGTGTGTGAGTGTGTGCCGAAGGCACCAAGTGTGTGAGTGTGTGTCGAAGCAGATGTGTTGAGTGTTTGCGAAGGCAGTGTCTGTGAGTGTGTGTCGAAGCAGTGTGTGAGTGTGTTGTCGGATGCACGTGTTGTGAGTGTGTGCCCGAAGCAGTGTGTGAGTGTGTGCGAAGCAGTGTGTGAGTGTGTGCGAGCAGTGTTGTAGTTTGTCAAAGCAGTGTGTGAGTTTGTCAAGCAGTGTTTGTGAGAATGTTGTCAAAGCAGAGTGTGAGTGTGGTCGAAGCAGTGTGTGTGAGTGTGTGTCGAAGCAGTGTGTGTGTGTGTGTCGAAGCAGTGTGTGAGTGTGTCGAAGCAGTGTGTGTGTGTTTTTTTGTGTCGAAGCAGTGTGTGAGTGTGGCCGAAGCAGTGTGTTAGTTTTGTGTCGAAGCAGTGTAGTGAGTGTGTAGTGGTGCGAAGCAGTGAGTGTGTGTCGAGTCTGTGTGCGAGTGTGTCGAGTGTGTGCCGAAAGCAGTGTGTGAGTTGTGCCGAAGCAGTGTTTGAGTGTGTGCCGACCGAAGCAGTAGTGTGCTGAAGAGAGTGTGCCGAAGCAGTGGTGAGTGTGTCGAGCAGTGTGTGAGTGTGTGTGAGTGCTGTGAGTGTGTGCCGAGCTCAGTGTGTGAGTGTGTGGAAGCAGTGTGTGAGTGTGTGCGAAGCAGTGTAGGAGTGTGTGTCGAGTGTGGAGTGTGTGTCGAGCAGTGTGTTGAGGTGTGTCAAAAGCGTGTGTGAGTGTGTGTGAAGCAGTGAATTGTGTGAGTGTGTGTCGAAGCCGTGTCGTGAGTGTGTTGCCGAAGGCAGTGTGTGAGTTTGTGTCGAAGCAGAAGTGCCCCCCCCCCCCCCCCCCCCCCCCCCAAGCAGTGTGTGACGATGTGTGTCGAAGCAGTGCGTGCGTGTGTGTCGACGCGTGTGGAGTGTGTGTCGAAGCAGTGTGTGAGTGTGTGTCGAAGCAGTGTGTGAGTGTGTGTCGAAGCAGGGTGTGGTGTGTGTCGTAGCAGTGTGTGAGTGTGGCCGAAGCAGATGTGTGAGTGTGTGCGATGCAGTGTCGTGAGTGTGTGTCGAAGCAGTGTGTGAGTGTGTCGAAGCAGTGTGTGTGAGTCGGTGTGCCGAAGCAGTGGTGAGTTTGTGTGAAGCAGTGTGTGAGGGTGTGTCGACGCAGTGTGTGAGTTTGTGCCGTAAGCGAAGCAGTGTGAGTTTGGTGCCGAAGCGAAGCAGCTGTTGTGTGAGTGGTCGTTCGAGCAGTGTGTGAGTGTGTGCCGAAGCAGTGTGTGAGTGTGTGCCGAAGCAGTGCGTGAGTGTGTGTCGAAGCAGTGTGTGAGTTTGTGCCGCGAAGCGAAGCAGTGTGTGAGTGTGTGTCGAAGCGTGTGATGAGAGTGGGTCGAAGCAGTGTGTGAGTGTGTGTGTCGAAGCAGTGATGTGTGAGTGTGTGTGTGAGTTGTGTGTCGAAGCAGCTGTGTGAGTGTTGTGTGGCGAAGCAGTGTGTGAGCTCGTGAGTGGGTGTCGACAGCAGTGTATGTGTGAGTGTGTGGGGTTCGAGCAGTGTGTGAGTTGTGCTGTCGAAGGCAGTGTGTGAGTTGAGTTTGTCGTGCGAGCGAAGCAGTGGTGAGTGTGTCGTCGTAGCGGGGTTGAGTGTGTTGTGTCGATGCAGTGTGCTGAGTGTGTGCCGAAAGCAGTGTGTTGAGTGTGTTCGACAGCAGTGTGTGAGTGTGTAAAGCAGTGTGTGTGTGTGTCGAGCAGTGGTGAGTTTGTGCCTGAAGCGAAGCAGTGTGTGACGTGTGTGCGAAGCATGTGTCGGAGTGTGTGTCGAAGCAGTGTGTGAGTTTGTGCCGAAGCGATGCAGTGTGTGAGCCTGTGTGTCGAAGCAGTGTGTGAGTGTTGTGTGTGAACGAAGCAGTGTCGTGAGTGTGTGCGAAGCCAGTGCCATTGTGAGTGTGTGCCGAAGCAGTGTGTGAGTGTGTGTCGAAGCAGTGTGGAGTGATGTTTGCCGAAGCAGAGTGTGTGAGTGTGTGTCGAAGCAGTGTTGTGGTGTGTGTCGAAGCAAGTGTGTGACGTGTGTGTCAAAGCAGTGTGTGAGCTGTGTGTCAAGCAGAGTGTGAGGGTGTGTCGAAGCAGTGTGTGAGTTTTTTTTTGGTGTGTCGAAGCAGTGTGTGAGTGTTGTTCGAAAGACAGTGTGTGAGTGTGTCGAAGCAGTGTGTGAGTGGTGTGTCGACGCAGTGTGTGATGTGGTGCCGAAGCAGTGTGTTAGTGTGTGTCGAAGCAGTGTGTGAGTGTGTGTGTGCCGAAGCAGTGTGTGAGTGTGTGGGTGCGAAAGCAGTGTGTGAGTGTGTCGAAGCAGCTGTGGGAGTGTGTCGTGAGTGGTGTGAGTGTGTGCCGAAGCAGTGTGTGAGTGAGTGCGAAGACCGATGTGTGAGTGTGTGCCGAAAGCAGTGGGTGATGAGAGAGTGTGCCGAAAGCAGAGTGTGAGTGTGTCGAAGCAGTGTGTGAGTGTGTGCCGAAGGCGTGTGTGAGTGTGTGCCGAAGCAGTGTGTGAGTGTGTCGAAGCTTGTGTGTTAGTGTGTGTCGAAAGCAGGAGTGTGTGTCGAAGCAGCTGTGTGTGTGTGTCAAAACAGTGTGTGAGTGTGTGCCGAAGCCAGTGTGTGAGTGCTGTGCCGAAGTAAGCAGTGTGTGAGTGTGTGTCGAAGCAGTGTGTGGAGTTGTGTGCCGACGCTGTGTGTGAGTGTGTGCCGAAGGCAGTGTGTGAGTGTGTGCGAAGCATGCCGAACAGTGTGTGAGTGTGTGCCGAAGCAGTGTGTGAGTGTGTGTCGAAGCAGTGTGTGAGTGGTGTGTTCGAAGCAGTGTCGTGAGTTAGTGCCGAAGCGAAGCAGTGTTAGTGCAGTGTGTGCTCGACAGCAGTGTGTGACTGTGTGTGCCGAAAGCAGAGTGTGTGAGTGTGTGCCGAAGCTTGCCCAGAAGCAGTGTGTGAGTGTGTGTCGAAGCAGTGTGTGAGTGTGTGTCGACGCAGTGTTGTGAGTGTGTGTCGAAGCTGTGTGTGCGTGGGTGTCGAAGCAGTGTGTGAGTGTGTGCCGGAAGCAGTGTGTGATGTGTGTCGAAGCAGTGTTGTGAGTGTGTGTCGAAGCAGTGCTGTGTGTGTGCCGAAGCTGTGTGTGCTGTTGTGTGTGTGTGTGCGAAGCGTGGGAGAGTGTGCTGTCGTGTCGAATCAGTGTGTGATGAAGAGAGTGTGCCCCGGATTGCTCTACTATTCCAGTGGATTTTTAACCCTGTGTGGTGGATATCATTCAAGGCTAATATTACCCACCAATCCACTGCGCTTTGGCGGAGGAGGAAACTTCAAAACAGAGGTAAAAAAAACGAGTTAAAACTACAAAACATGGTGTGTATGCGCGCACCGCACCGGTGAGCGGTTTAAGATAAAGGTTTGAGTCACCCTAATCAAAGGTAACCTGATAAAAAAACAATATTTATTTAATGTTATCCGTGTAAATATTCTCGCAATTTAATGCGGACTTTTATAAAGCTCCTGTTTGGCCACTACATTAATTGAGGAGGATCTCCACATGAAAGACGCGCGACTGCTGATCAAACACGCTTTGCATTCCTCTCGATCCCGGTTGAAATCATACTAAATGTGGTGAATTTTACAACTGTTCACAAGATGATTGACAGGTCAGTTTACTGTGACAGTGAGCAAAATTAAAGGACGCCATTCTATGACGTGAAAGTTTGTCTACTTTTTGCTACACAAAAAAAAGTACATGCGTTTAGGATGTAGTAGACCAGTAGAGCAGACGCAGAGCAACAGAGGGACTGATGTGGTTTATTAGCAGAGATCAGTCACAGCTGATGGGAATCTCTACTGTGCCGTCTACATGGTCGCAGGCTGATGGTTTCTCATGGGTCGTAAGGTAGTTTCATCATTTACAGGGGTCAGTCTGTGATTTTATTGCCCGTGTGAAAATCCCGGCTGTTTTTTGAAGAACACAGAGGTCGTCCGAATCCACATCTGAGTTTACAAGAAGAGATCAATTCAAAATTCACTGTTTAAATCCTTTTTGACCACTGCCGAGCGCCGTACTTGTATTACTGTTGTGCTACACAACTAATGCATGTGCATTTTAGAGATCTAGCCCTACACTTGTATCACTGAAATGCTGGAAAGTATTTACAACAACAATATTTCATCAACGCTCAAAAGAGAAAGAGAAGAAAAGCACGTAAACATTTGAAATTGGCTGATATTATGTTAGCAATTATATACATTAAAACATAAATCAAGCAGCTTTGTGTTTACCTCATGTACAGTAAATAAGAGCCTATATTCACCTATTTCCGCTAATTTTCACATTTTTAAAATGACATCCATCATTTTGAGAGAAAATAAAATAATTTTAACTATAGTGCATATATCTTTTTATTAAAAAGCATATATAGTTTTAAATGATAAATAGGTTATTTTCCTATTATTGAATTAAATATGAATTTATTCTTATTATTCCAAGTATATGATATTTCATTCACAGCAGACAATCATGCGAATGACCACGTGAGCGGCGGATCACAAAACTCGCTCCTCCATCAATAAATCTCCATCAATGCATGAGTTTTATCACTGACATGCTCATTTACTTTTACGGACGTCCTCATAAGAAACAATTACCGTCCGAATAGGGCGAAAGACGCATCATGACTAAGGTGACCTCATGATTTAGAGCGCTATACATTTTAATAGAGCCACGATTCCGTAAAATACAGAATATTAAGTCCATTTTTAATTAGACTGTATTCTTTTATATTTTTCAGGCTTGAATGAAATGCACACTACCATTCAGTATGATTTTTAAAAAGTCTCTTCTACATTTATTTGATGACAAATACAGTATTATGAAATATTATTATAATGTAAATCACAGTTTTCTATGTGAATATCTAGTAAAGTGTAATTTATTCCTGTGATCAAAGCTGTATTTCAGCATCATTACTCCAGTCTTCAGTGTCACATGATCCTTCAGAAATCACTCTAATATGATAATCTGATGCTCAAGAAACATTTATGATTATTATCAGTGTTGAAAACGGTTTCATATTTTGGTGAAAACTGATACATTTACTTTTCAGGATTCTTTGATGAATAGAAGGTTCTAGAAGAACAGCATTTGTTTGAAATAGAATGACTTTTGATCAATTTAAGGCGTCCTTGATGAACCCGAACTCTTGAATGACTCCGATTTTTTTT
>CM060632.1:33712648-33720148 GCA_030578275.1 Meda fulgida | reverse complement strand
GCGCCGTCGCTTTCTAATAAAAGTAGAAATTATAGGATTCAAGAGGAAATTATAATAAATTCTAAAACGGCACATTAAAAACGCTTGAACATAAATCTTTTATCCGATAAGACGTGCATAAATTACGATGGAAACACATTTACTGAATAAATCCCTCAATAATGTCACATGGCTAAGTAACCAGTGGACCAATGGCGTCGCATGAGATGGAAACGCTGATTTATTCACAAACATTTAATGCCATATTACAAATTCACAACTTTGTACAGAAACATAGTGCTTTTACAGATCAGACTTACTGTAAAAATGTAATTCTCACTTAAAATCAACTCATGTAATAGGAGAAGTCGACTCAGAACGAACATTGTGGCACTTTCATTCATTTACATTGCGAGGAAAACAAGTCTTTTGTGTTGATCAGAAGTAACAAACACACAGGTTTGAGTGAGTAAATGATGACAGAGTTTTCAGTTTTTTTGCTGAATTAATCCTTTAATTTTGTACTCTTTCATTTTAGACTTAAAGAAGCTCAGAAAACCGTCCAAAAAATCACAGCGGAGAAGAAAGTGGAGACGAAGAAGATCAACGAAAACAGCCTGGTGAGAACACACGCACGCACGCACGCACGCACACACACACACACGCACACACACGCACACACACGCACACACACGCACACACGCACGCACACACACACACACGCACACGCACGCGCACACACACAGAAGCAAAAACAAAAGTCTCTTTAGTGTCCGATGGCCAAGTCAAAGTCCGGACTCAGATCCCATGAGCGACTTTGGGATTTAGTGGATTTAAAGATAGATCACACAAACATTTCATCAAAAGCAAGTCTTTGGGAGCAACTACACACTATCTGGAAGTCAATAACAGCAGAGACTGGAAAAATACTGTACATAAAAATAATGCCAGCAAGAATGAGCAACGACGCCATACATAATATTACCTTTTTTTGGTTATTATGTGTGAATAAAGACTATTTATTTGTTTCAGTTTGTTATTTGCCTAATAAAATAACAGTGCAATTCTTAGTTTTGAATATGTTTTTGAAAAACTCCTAAAAGATTAGTTTTTTCTCTTAATAAGGACAGGTGTTATATATATATATATAATTTTAGATCAGTTAATTTTGTTTTATTCTATCTTATTCTTACATTTAATTCTTTCATAACTATAACAATACATTATGCTAATAAGATATTATTGTCAAAATGTAATTGTTTTCAGCTATATATATATATATATATATATATATATATATGTGTGTGTGTGTTTTCAGTTCATTTAAAAAAAAGTATTTATTTATTTTTGTTTTATCTTATTTTAATACATTATTCTAATTATATATTTATTTATTCTAAGATATTATTGTTCTCAGTTGATATATACAAATTAATTTTTATTTTATCTTATTTATTTTTAGATTTTAACCACTGTAATTATAACTATATATTTTCCACTTATTTTTTCATACATTATTCTAATTAGTAGAAAAAAATTATATAAGCATTATTTTATCTTAACTTAATTTTTTTAGTTTAATTTTACATAATTCTATTTTCATACATATTTCTTCTCATATATTTAATTCTAATTATTATACTATTGTTCTTAGCTGATATATACTTTTTTTATCTTAATTTTTTCAGTTTTTAACCACTGTAATATATTTGCCTAGTAATAAAATGCTATTTCTGCTTTCAGATCCCTGAATTCCACAGATATTATAGATGTTGGATTTATTGAATTATGCCTACATCAAGTTTAATTTCCACGAATGCATGAACTGATTAAACAAACGTACAGCTCGACTGCAATGCAAGTCGCTTTGGTTAAAAGTGCATCAATACAAATGTAAATTATTGCTGAAAATCTGTGTGACAGAAAGAGCGACTGCGAAAGAAAGAAGCCGGCGTGCCGTCCATCTGAAGCACTGATGCCTGACCTCAGACCAGTGACCGCACGACAGACGCGCCTGACCTCAGACCAGTGACCGCACGAGCCGCTCAGATCCTGCATGAAAGTCCTTCAGTAAGAGGAGAAACTCCTATTAAACACATTTAAAGGCTGAAATGTGGTGAAGCAGCGTCAGTCTCTCATCAGCAGTGCCTCATACTCATCAAACACGGCCTAAAATACACAACCGAGTGAGTAGTTTCTGTTTTATACTAAAACACGTCTGTGTGTGTGTGTGTGTGTGTGTGCTGGAACAGAGAATCTCTCCAGCCGTCGGCTTGTCGTTTCACCACATTATTCTGTCACGCACTTTTACACACTATGCAATATCCTGCGTTTAGAAGAGTGAACGTGCAAATCATGTCCATGTACATTTGCAATCAGCTTTTTTATTTGAGAACATGAGAAATGAATCATATTTCAGTGAAATACTGTATATTTTAGGATGTTTTTGTGTGTAAATGAGTGAATGTGCAACTCAAAGCCCTATTTATTCACAGGAGGAAGGTTTTGTTATGGAATATAATATTACGAGGATTTAAGGATGTTTCCCTGTGAGTTCATATATGGTGGATTCTTTAATTTATCTAATTATTTTATGACAAGCCTAAATGTGTTTCCACTGTCAAACACGTTAAAAACTCCTGGAACATTATTATTATTACTGTCAGATTTCTGATTTTATTGACTTTTTTTGTGATACTTTTTCCTTTTATTAGGTGCAATAAACTTTCTCCTAAAGGAAAAATCTAAAGTTTGTCAAAATTTCAAGAAAATGTGTCTTCTGATTTTTTTTGTGTGCATTTTATGAACAATTAAAATCACATTTGACCAATGAAATGATGCTTTTCATAATCACATTTACATCTTCTGTCAGTGTTTCAATAATGCAATATTCAATTCTAAATCTGTTACAAGTTTAAAAAAAATAAAAAATGGATTCAATTTTTTTTTTTCATTAGACATTCATTTTAAATCACTGACATTCATGTGTTTGTCAGAGAGAGAAAGAGATCATGGGTGAAAATGTTTGACCTTTTATTAATATGATTTTCATACAAGCCATCAATCCACAACATTATACACAACATCTGTACAACTGAAAACAAAATGTGTGATAACTGGGTTTCACAACTAACCTGCATATAATCTTTCAATGTTTTTATCTGATATTATAAATAGAGGAATAGCATGAAGACACTCAGCAATCCAGCAGAAACATGAAAACAGTGTTAAATAAAGTCGTTCCACATAGTGGAAACCATCAGCCAACATGCACTTCAGTTCATACGCTCTCGGCTAATAACATGTCCAGTCTACATCAATCTAATCAACTGAAAGCTTGAAATGCAATGCAAAACAAGGATCAAAAGTGGCTGATCACTGGTTTTATTAAAGTAGAAATCCTCCATGCATCTCTGCGTGTTCAATAACAATAAAATGTTAAGATGAAGTGACACTTTTCATGCCAACTGCCCATGTAGACGTTTGGCAGAATCTGGAAAATGAGTTTTGAAAGCAAATATGGTCTGTGTTGAAGTGAGAATGAGCTTTACATGCGTGTGTGACGGTGACCGATGATCACGCCTCTTCCAGTGCTTATGGAAGCACATTTATGCCATAAACCAGAATAATCATGCTTTTGTTGAAGTTCAAATAAGTCTGATTTAAAAAGGTAGAATTAAGACATAAAAAGTCAAACTGACAAAAAAAAATGTGTAAATGAGTGAAATTATGAAATGAACACTGAGTCGATTGCAACAATTAAAAGTTATAGTTATGGCATCAAAAGTCAAAATTGACATAAAAAGTTCAATTATGACAAATTTGGACTTTTATCAATTTCAGCTTTATCTCATAAATTACTTATTTTTTAACTAACTTCAAACTTTTTATTTTATTAATACGACTTAGAGTGTCAACTTCAACTGTTTAATCTCATTAAGACTTTTTTATCTGATAATTGATTCTTTTATCACAATTTTGACTTTTCTCGTTATGACTTAGTATGACAATTTCAACTTTTTTCATAATTATTCAACTTTTTCATCTCAATTGACTTAGTATAGCGAAATTATGACAGTAAATTTCAACTTTTTAAATATAATCATGACTGTCACAATTTTTACTTTTTAATCATAATTATGAGTCATAATTATTCAACTTTTCATCTCAATTGACTTAGTATGTCATACTTTTGACTGTCATAATTTCCATTTTCTATCTCAAAATTGGGACTGTCAATTTCAGCTTTATAAATTTTTATGACAGTTTTGACTTACCTCATTATGATTTAGTATGAAACTTTTTATTTTATAATTATGACTTTTAGTAAATTTTTAGTACGTCACAAATTGTGTCTATGTATTAATCGTATAAAGATGACTGTGGTCATAACCATGTCTTTGCTCATGTGATAACCAGTATTCCCACAGCATGTGTTCTGTCCCTCACTTTGTCACCAGTTTGACTTTTTAATTTCATAATTATGACTCATTTAGTATAATTTTAACTTTTTATCTCATAATATTATTATTGTCATAATTTCAACTTTTTCATCTCATAATTGACTTGTGTAATATGTATTACTATGTCATAATTTCAATTTTCTGTCTCAATATTATAACAGTGTCAATTTCAAATTTCTAAATATTATAATTATGACTTGGTCACAATTTTGATTTTCTATGTCATAATTTTGTCTTTTTAATCTCATAATGATGTTGTCTTTTCTCAAGTGATAACCAGTATTCCCCAGAGCATGTCCCGTGTGCTTCTTCCTCCGGTTCTGCTGTGTTCTTACTGTCGGCCCGGCCCGGATCCGGTTCTGTTGTGTTCCTCCTCCTGCAGTGACTGAGACCCAGACCCGTGACCCAGACCCGAGACACCGGACCCGTGACCCAGACCCGAGACACCGGGCCCGTGACCCAGACCCAAGACCCAGACACGAGACCCGGACCCGAGACCCGGACCCAGACACGAGACCCGTGACCCAGACACCGGACCCGAGACCCAGACACGAGACCCGGACCCTCAGTCGAGCTCGATGGAGATGCAGCGGCACTGCTTGACCCGCTGCACGCGCTTCTTCCGGGTCGGCGGCTGCTGGTCGGGGCAGTTCAGGGTGAAGCTCATGGTGGTGAAGCGTTTGGGTTTGCAGAACGAGCAGGACCGGAACGCTCCCTCCTCTCGGCGCACGTGTCTGGGGATGTAGAAGGAGTTGCACTGGCCGTAGCAGAACCGGTTGATGATGGTCCGGCTCACGCACCCCTCCTCGTGGATGGTCTGTTTGAGCGGTTGGGTTTTACACCAGTCCCGCTTCAGGTACCGGCGCTCGGTCACGTGCAGCGCCTCCTGACTGGACTCCAGAACCTCCTCTGAGCCTCGGCTCCTGCCTCTCTGGTGGTCCTGATGAGGGTTCTGGTTCTGGTTCTGGTCCGACTCGTTCGGGTTGCTCTTGTCCGGGTGAGGGATCGCGCCTCGGTTCCGCTTGGACTCGCCCGGACTCGAGAGCAGAACCCAGGAGAACAGGATCACACACAGGATCCGCGCGCTGGAGGCCATCGGCACTGACGAGACAACATCAGAACTCATAATCATAATCATACATGACCAGACGCTTGACTTTAAGCTGGAATTCATTACTGGCATAATTTAGACTTTTTCATCTCATAATTGACTTAGAAAATCGATATTATGACAGTCAGAATTGTCATGAGACTCATAATTATGAGATAAAAAAATCAAATGATTATTTAAAAAGTTTAAATTGACTTTTCTTTTGGAATTGAATTCATTTTGAGAGAAAATCGAAATTATGACAGTCAAAATTGTGACAGTCTATCTTAAAATGATGAGTCAATTTCAACATTTAAATATAATCATGACTGTCACAATTTTGAGTGACGAGAGAACACATTCATAATCATAACTCATAATCATACATGATCATATGCGTTACTTTAAAATACATCGATGACTGATACTTTAATCACTCAACATCAGCTGGAATTCATTACTGGCATCATTTTGACTTTCTGTGATAATTGTGTAAGTCTTTTATGACAATTTTGACTTTTAATCTTAGAATTTTGACTCATAATTTCAATTTTCATCTCACAATTGACTTAGAATGTCATAATTTCGATTTTCTAAGTCAATTAGGAGATGAAAAAGTTGAAATTATGATTAAAAGTCAGAATTGTCATATTAAATCATAATGAAACAAGTCAAAGTTGTCTTGAAAGACTAATAATTATGAGATTAAAAATTCGCAATTATTGTGACAAAGTCATGATTATATGTAAAAAGTTGAAATTGAATCATTTTGAGATAGAAAATCGAAATTATGAGTCAAAATTGTGACTCAATTTAAAAAAAGTCAATTTCAACTTTTTAAATATAATCATGACCGTCACAATTGCGACTTTCTTTCATAATTGTGACTTTTTATCTCATAATTAAGAGACTAATGACAATTTTGACTTATCTCAAGATTTATTATGACATTTTCAACTTTTAATCTCACAATTATGACTCATAATTTGAATGTGGTTGAAAAAATGTCATTTGTTGCTTCAAAGTTCAAACAACAACCAGACGACGTTTAATTAAAAAGTGCTTGTAAATTAGCATTGAAAATTTTAACAAGATCTGCAAATTGAGGTCTTAAAAAATACATATATTTAAAAAATATATATTTTAATATTTAGGTACTGATTGACCGCAGAATTGTGCAAAGACACTAATTTATCCATATTATTTAATGACGGAGTTATGAAAGTCCAGTCGTGTTTAGAGTCATTAGATCATAAGACTGCTGATATAAACTCTTATCTGAAAATAAAAATGACGACTATTTCTGTATTAATATTTCAAACAGCAGATCATGCAACTGAAGCGACTCCAGGTCACGCTGGATAAAGCTTCTGGCGCACGCATGTGCAGATAATGCACCGGACACACACTGCAAACACACACTGCCGGAGCAGGAAAGATCTCACCTGTAGAAGAGCTTCTGCCACAGAAGATGATGTGAAGAGAAGAGCTGCGATCTGTTCCACACACACACACACACACTCTCTCTCTGACTGCCTACATGTGCACTGCATCTCTAAACACTCCAGCCAGACACAACGCAGGAGGATCAGAGCCATCCGCCCACTCCACACACACACACACACACACACACTCTCTCTCTCTCTCTCTCACACACACACACACACACACACACACACACTCTCTCTCTGACTGCCTACATGTGCACTGCATCTCTAAACACTCCAGCCAGACACAACGCAGGAGGATCAGAGCCATCCGCCCACTCCACACACACACACACACACACACACTCTCTCTCTCTCTCTCTCACACACACTCTCTCTCTCTCTCTCTCTCTCACACACACACACACTCACACACACTCTCTCTCTCTCTGACTGCCTACATGTGCACTGCATCTCTAAACACTCCAGCCAGACACAACGCAGGAGGATCAGAGCCATCCGCCCACTCCACACACACACA
>CM060632.1:33677648-33710148 GCA_030578275.1 Meda fulgida | reverse complement strand
TTAAAGAAAGAAATAATCTTTTTTAATATATTTCACTATAGTCAATTTTCTACACATCTGCTCTGGTTTGATCGATTCGCGCCCATTAACTGAGTTGATAATTGTTTAGAGTCGGAGTGTTACGTCAGTTTATTCTCGGCATGCGTTTCTCATTCATTCTCTTTCTTGGCTACAAAACAACTGACCACAAATATGAATGCACCGTCGTTTTACATCCATTGTTTCTAACACATATATGTCATGAGCCATGTAAAACATCTAATAAGCTCAAATGTACGAAAGTCTTTTGTCTTCAGTTTTTCTGAAGGCCAAATTCCTTCCAAATCGCCTCTACTGAACCCTTCAGTTGTGTTTGGGTCTGTATGGATTTGTCTCCAGGGAAAAATGATCCCTCAGATTCCCTCAGAAAGGAAGGCATGAATCTTGCCATCATGTCAGGTTTAATCCTGTCTAAGTTAGTTATGTAGATCAGTAAATCTTGATGGAACAGAGAGAAGGATATAACACGGATGAGATATGTAGAGGATTACATTATTCCTGAGTGCTTGTCCTAAAAAAGGGAAAGTTTTCTTGTAAATGATCCTGATCAACCACCAAGACAGTTTAAAGGTGTTTACAGCTGAAATACAAATCTCAAACGCGTGATTTTTATGAATATATTGACCATAGGTGTTTGTTCTGATGGGGAAAAAATGCAAAAACTTTGGGTTCGTACAGATTCTGTAAAATTAAATTCCAGGACTTTCAAGGACTACAATCAGCACTTATCAAACAATATCTTTATTATTTGTATTGTATTTGTTTTGTTTTTTACTCTAATTACACACATATATATATATATACATACATACACACAGGTGAAACTCGAAAAATTTGAATATCGAGCAAACCTTCATGTATTTCAGTAATTCAAATTAAAAGATGAAACTAATATTTAGTATATATAACTATATGCATGATTAGACTTTTCAGAGGGCCAACATTTCTGTATTTAAAATCCTTTTTTTTTTTTTTTTTTTTTCATGTAATATTCTAATTTTCTGAGATTTTGAATTTGGGATTTTCATAAGCTGTAGGCCATAATAATCAAAATTATAACTTTTGCAGTAATAATCAAAAACTCTTGTTTTTTTTTGCGAAAAATGTTCAATAATTCAAGCACCTTCAAAAAAAAAAATACTGTTTTTAAGGGTTTTACAGGACTTACATTTAAAGTAGTTAAATTCAAGTACTTCAAGAACCTTTTACGAACCCTGTCAAATGTTTTGGTAGCAACAGTGCCAAAGTATAACAAATGCGATGCTTCGATCGAGACTCAGACCAATTTAACTTGAAATTGACCCTTTTCATTAATTCCAACATATTAAATTGGTATACTCTAAGTGAAATCATCAAACTCTTGTAGTGTAATAAACATTAAAGTCAGGTTTGCAATGCATTTACCCCCAGTTATACTTTTTTTTCCTGTGCATTAGTAAAATACGGATGTTTGGCAGGAAAATCATTCAAATAATGTGCTTTAAGACCAATGAACTTTAATACTGACTGAACCGCGTGTTGAACAAAGTGCGCCACCAGGTGGTGAAGAAAGGAACTTCAAAAACATCAGTTAAACAGAGTTTAGTTTGACAACTTCATGCACAAAAAGCAAAACAAGTTCACAAACAAGTGAAAAATAACAGCATTGAGGATATCACATACGGCCATAATACTGCTTTACATAACATACATTTCCTTGAGTTGCACCATGAATGTTGTCTTTAAGGCCTTACAATATATAAATAAAAGGTAAATAAGACACCTTCCCCAAACCTACCAATTCCAATCTAATTCACAAGCATCCATTTTCACTCTAAACACAATTATGATCTATTCCCACATGAATAACTTTCATAGACTCGTCTTTTCACTTACAGCAAAACACAACAAGATCAGTATATTTCAAGGCAAGAGTGCAATCATGGATTTCAGTTTGCGATTAAAATTACAGGATGGTTTTGACATTTTTCGCTGCACATGCATTTGAGTTTGGCTTTCAAATCAAACGAAGCGAACCTGAAACCCAGACTGATCATGGAATGACGTAAAATTAAGTAAAAACACTGATCACCTGTAAAACCATCAAAGCTAACTACAGTAAAATAATTTAAGACCCCTGAATATATGAGTTCAAAAGCGTCCGCAGGAAAAAACATCATTGTAGAAAACTTTCCTGATAATTTACTCACCTCAACGTCATTCAAGACGTTCATGTGTTTGTTTCAGTCGAAGGTTTAGAGGAAAACGCTCCAGGATTTCCTCCATATAGTGTCTTCAATGGGGTCCAACGGCTCGAAGGTCCAGATGTGAGTTTCAGAGTCTCGACACGATCCAGCCGAGGAATACGAGTCTCATCTAGACAAACCAGCGACATTTATAACACAACACACATTTATATGCTTTAACCACAGATGCTGGTCCTGCACGTCCACGACTTCAGCATTGGGCGGAAAATGTAGGATTTTCTCCTCCAACTTTTCTTCTCCTTCAAAATCGTCCGACATAGTTTCACATTTTATTTATTTAGTAAATGCCGTTTGACTTTGTCTTTGCACGTTCACTTTGTAAACACTGGATCTGTTCTTCCGCCTACGTCACGCTTGACCTTTCAACTTAATGTGTGTTAAAGTATATAACTGTGTATGTGTTATAAATGTCGCTGGTTTGTCTGGATGAGACTCGTATTCCTCGGCTGGATCGTGTCGAGACTCTGAAGCTGCACTGAAACTCACATCTGGACCTTCGAGCTGTTGGACCCCATTGAAGACACTATATGGAGGAAATCCTGGAGCGTTTTCCTCTAAACCTTCATTTCTTTTCCACCGAAGAAAGAAACACATGAACATCTTGGATGACGTGCGGGAGAGTAAACTATCAGGAAATGTTAATCCTGAACGACTCCTTTAGCGATATCCTATATATCGATGGGTTTCAGCGCTGACAGCAGCTTTACCTCGGCGAGAGGGTTTCTGGGTGAACCTCGATAGCGATTGCTCTCGTTTCCAGACACTTCCAGCAGAACAGACTTGGGATGTTCATGTTTTGTCTTTGGCGCCTTATTGGTGACGTCTTCCAGCGTCGCGTGTTTAACCTTCGTTTTCTTTGGAGGAACTGGAGGTTTGGGTTTAGCAAACGTCGAATGCAGAGCGCTTTCTAAACTCACAGCCTTTATCTGAGTTGCGGCGGCACACCAACCCATCCTGACCTCCTTCCGGCTCCCGACCAAAGAGTTCAAGCGCCTCACGGACTGCCGGACCGGCGTGCGCTGGAACTTCATAGGAGATCGGATCGCTTTAGCTTTGGGCGAATCCAAAGTCATCATGTTGAACAGTTTAATCTGCTCGGCCACTTTCATCCGGCGAGTTTCAGCGCCACTGGGGATGTTATCAATCTTATCTCCCAATGCCGACGTGTCGCCGTTCGTTTGCGTTCTCGATCCATATGGAGTTGATTGGACTCTATTGTAAGAATCCGGTCTCGAAATGTAGGAACATGTCATCATGTCACATGTTTCAACGGGATGTTTATCAATCCTCTTATTTCCCAATGCCGACGTTTGCGTTTTCGATCCGCATGGAGTTGATTGTATCCGTATGGAAGAGTCCGGTCTGAAAGCGACGGGACTTTGTATGTCTAAAGCGTCGATTAATTGACTGCATTCTGCAGAACGTCGTTCTTCTTTTAAGAAATCCTTGCTTTCGTTTTCAAGCCAGAGAGACTCGTTAAGACTGGTTTCACCAAACCGTGTGGTTCCACTATCAAATAAAGCGCTGTCGATGTGTAGAGGAGACATGGGAACGATCCCGATGTGTCCGAATGTCACATTGTGATCCTCAGACGTCGATTTCTGCGAGGTCTCCGAGGAGTTTGACCCCAGGCTGTCGTGGCTCTGCGGTTTAATGATGCTGTGAAGGTCACCGCCGGACTCACCGAAAGCTTGTTTGATTTCCAGTAGAGTCGCTCCGGATCGTTCTTCGCTGAACGACTCCTCGGCGCTGGGGATCTTGGGAAGGCCGGTGACCGCCGGAGGTTTAGTCTCCGAGAACGAATCCGTCGGGAAAGACAGGCCGACATCAGGAGTGTCTCGACCCCACGAGCTCCTGCGGTTTATTGATTCACATCGAGGGGTCAAGAGGTCATCCTCAGATTTACTGAGAAACTTGGAGCCTGTCAAACGAACATGGACGACAGAAAACTCAAATTATGCACCACTATTAAAACTATGCATAAGTACATGATGCTTTTTTTGTTCATAATTGTTTATGCAATTTACGTAATTATACTTAATTATAATTAACTGATAAACTGATTAGCCTGTTAAACAAACGTGGGCGATAGAAAACCCAAATTATACACCACTTTTAAAAGAATCTCTTCTGCTCATCAAACCTGCATTTATTTGATTAATAGATAAATACAGAAAAAACTGAAATATTATAATTTAAAAAAACTTTTCTATGTGAATTAGAACTGTCCAGTTAAAATTACTTTATTATAAGGTGTCTTTGTTACACTATAACTATACATTTAAGTACTGAGTATTAAGTATGTACTTACTATAGGGCTAGTTGCACGTAATTATGCATCATTTATAGCTATTACTACATGTAACATTGTAAAATAAAGTGTTGCCTAAAATTCAAATTTTAGTACTAAACTATGCATAAGTACATGATACTTTGTTCATAATTGTTTATGCAATTTTACGACATTATATTTTTTCGTTTAAATGTTATGCACTTTTTATTTCAGTAAAGTTATTTGATGGCTTTGATTAGTTTAATACTACTGTTGCTCACTGCGCCCTCTTGTGGCCTCAGGACACGAGCCAAAGCCGTTTCCTCACAACTGAAATTATGCCTTTTATAATGTAATTTGTATTTTCGTAACATTTAAGTAAAAAAAAAATCTCTAATTTAGTTAAGCCATTTTGAAATCCTTAATGTGAATATATAGTAGTAATTTATTCCTGTGATCAAATCAACCATAATAACTCCAGTCTTCAGTGTCACATGACCCTTAAGAAATCACTCTAATATGATGATCTGATGCTCATAAACATTTATGATTAACAGTTGCTTCAGATCTGTGTGGAAACAGTCATACATTACCATTCAAGAATTAGGTAAGATTTAAACAAACAAATAAAATAATTATATATTTTTTTCATCAAGGATGCATTAAATTGATCAAAAGTGAAAGAAAAAAACATTTATAAATATTACAAAAGATTCTATTTCAAATAAATGCTGTTCTTTAGAACTTTATATTCAAAGAATCCTGAAAAGTAAATGAATCAGTTTCCATAAAAATCTGAAACTTTTCAACACTGATAATAATCACAAATGTTTCTTGAGCATCAGATCATCATATTCTCCTGATTTCTGAAGGATCATGTGACACTGAAGACTGGAGTAATGATGCTGAAATACAGCTTTGATCACAGGAATAAATTACACTTTACTAGATATTCACATAGAAAACAGCTGATTTACACTATAATAATATTTCACTATTTTACTGTATTTTTGATCAAATAGATGCAGCTTAAGTGAGCAGAAGAAACTTAAAGCATGTAGAAGAAATAAGGCATGAGAAATAAAATAGCTGGCAACTTTAAGATCAACATGAAAAAGCTTTTGCATCCAATTTTTCTTCTAAATTCTGATGCACTTCCAGATAAAACACGTCATTCAATTATTAAAAATAATAATGAAGACTGGGATGTGACTATCCATGTGCAATAGATGCTGTAAAGTGTAGTTTCAGATTTGTTTTTCTTTGGACTGATGAATTTTTCATAACGTCAAAATGGGGTCAATTTTGTTTTCACATTTTGCTGCAACTGTGCAGAAGAAAAAGCTCTGAATATTAAATAAAAACCCAAACACTGACCTTTCGATGGGCTCTTCTTCAAAACAGCCGGACTCAACTCCTTGGTGAAGTGAAAACCAGTACAGCTCTCTTGTGTTGCAAGGCGCCAACCTATGACCTCTGACCCCTTTGGCCCCAGTTGTGAATGTGTACTGAGGTTCTGTTGAAATAGAGGCAGCTTCTTTTTACTCTCTTTGGTTTGTGATTGTTTGAATCATGTCAGTGTTGAATTATGATAATGTTTAACTGGAAGGAAAAAAATACTGATTTCTGGTCAACCATCTTTTTTTATTTGAGCATATGCATGCATAAAATAATGACCATGTCAATCATGGCAAGGAATAACCCAAAACCACAAGGATACATTTTAATTAGAAAAATAAAAAATTGTTATAATATTAATATTTCCTCTTAAAACATTTTATTACTCTAAAAAAATATTTGTAGTAATATCAGGTTCTTATATAAAATCAAAGATATTTCATCTCCTTAAGTCACAGTGCAACAACATGTGCAATATTAAGCAAATCATTGACAACACAAATATTAGAACAAACAAACAATCACATTACATCCATTATCATAGTGTCATAAAACCATAATTTTCTTGAACGCTTAAACACTATAAATCACCAGATCAAATTCCAGCTGTCGAGCTCAGAAGCCATTCTTATTCTTTTTCCCATAAAATGCAAAACCATGCATGAGTAAAACCCTCAAACCAAGACAGTAAAAGAACACAATAAAATAATGTGATTATTATTGCATCATTAATAGCAGCATGTACCGACATTAAACCGCCACTAGATGAAGCCAGACAAAACTCACCCATCAACATGATATAACAAAAGTCCTTAATTCTGTTAACCAAGTGCTAATTTCTCACCCATTAATATGTATTAATGCATAAAAATTAGATGCACATTATACGCATGCAAATCAGGGTTGCGCAGTAAAGATGGGTGGATTGTTCAGTCTCTGGTGGATGTTGACAGAGATGATGTTTCTGAACTTACAGACTCGCGGCTGGATTTGCCCAGACTGAAGCGCAGACGCAGGGATTTCCTCACGGGCTCTTTCTTAGCGGCTCTGGGAGAGAAGCAGCCGGCCGTCCCCGACTCGACTCTGAAGAATCACAGTGAGAATCCCATGCACTTTATTTCACTCATCTCATTGCTTAGAATAAACTCTAATATGATGCATTACTGTTGCTCACTGCGCCCTCTAGTGGCCTCAGGACACGAGCAAAAGCTTTTTCCTCATAACTGAAATTATGCCTTTTATAATATAATTTGCATATTTGTAATATTTAAGTTAAAAAAAAAATCAAATTTAGTGTCAGACATTTTGAAAGCCTTAATGTGAAGTCAAATCAATCATATCTTTAGTCTTCAGAGTCACATGACCCTTCAGAAATCATTGTAATAAGATGATTTGATGCTCAAAAAATACTTGTTAAAAAAAACAGTTTGTATGTTTGTGGAAACTTCATTATCATTCAAAAATCATTATTTTACCATTCAAAAGATTGAGGTAAGATTTAAACAAACAAATAAAACAAAATTGATACTTATTCATTGCATTTGATGCATTAAATGCATCAAAAGTGACAGTAAAGACATTTATAAGGTTACAAAAGATTCTGTTTCAAATAAACACTGTTCTTTAGAACTTTCTATTCATCAAAGAATCCTGAAAAATAAATGTATCAGTTTCCATAAAAATATTAAACATAAATAAATTTTCTTGAGCATTAGATCATATTAGAGTGATTTGTGAAGGGTCATGTGACACTGAAGACTGGAGTAATGATGCTGAAATACAGCTTTGATCACAGGAATAAATTACACTTTACTAGATATTCACATAGAAAACAGCTGATTTACAATACAATAATATTTCACTGTTTTTACTGTATTTTTTATCGTTAAATGGTCGTTCTGAATGTCTGCAGATTAAATTCAGTGTTTCTCCGATCGATTGTGCAATCGATTTTCGTATGTAAAGTGACAGCCTATTTACAACGCATTTAATAATACATATTAATACAAAGTTTATAATGGCTATTATTGTTCAATAAATATTTTATATTAAAATTTTGGCGTACTTTGTATCAAGAAAAGGTCTGATGGGACTGTTAATTTTGCATGAAAAGATTGTATTTGTGTGTGTGTTTTTTTATTTATTTTTTTATATTGCATGCGTGACGTTGGACCACAACACCAGTCTCGAGCCGCACGCGTGTATCTGTGCAATAGACAACTATACATTATATGGGTCAGAATTATAGATTTTTCTTTTATGCCAAAAATCATTAGGATATTAAGTAAAGATCATGTTCAATGAAAATATTGTAAATTTCCAACCGTAAATATATAAAACATTTATCTCTGTGAGTGGATGCAGCACAATCGTGAACATAAATGCACAATTTTATAGACGATTTTCTCAATGTTTTGATATTTTTGCACTAATAGTCATTTCTCAGCCAAATATTGTCCGATCCTAACAAACCATACATCAATGGAAAGCTTATTTATTCCGCTTTATATGATGTATACATTTCAATTTAAAAAAATTGACCCATGTGACTGGTTTTGTGGTCCAGGGTCAAATATATTGCATTTAAATAAGTCAAGTACCTCTTCATAAATATGGCTGTTTTCTAGGACTTCAATTTCAAAAAGTCAAACTCAAGCAGTTTAAGCACCTTGTACGAACCCTGATAATCCCTACACAGATGAGTGTGTGTTGTACCTGTTCACACTGCGGTCTCTGTGTCGCCTGCTCTTCCTCCGGGCAGAACTGCAGGACAGACGAGAGCTTCTGCCCACAGAAGACAGCAAACCACTGCGAGACGCGTCCAGAGCCCCCGCCGCACTGTGTGCTGAGACAACACATACCAGATCAATAAGTGAGCAATACGGTACGAGAGGCTGTGCAGTATCGGGAATAAGTCCCGACTGAAGGGCGTTTTCAGGCACGACTTATTCCCGAAACAGCACTAGCCTTGAGTACCGTATTGCTTTTATAAAACGGTTACCACTAGGGGTGTAACGACGCCCTCATGTCACGACTCGATACACATCACAATACTGAACTCATGATATTATGGCGATACTCCCAAGACATATGATAAAAGGTTAACAAAAAAGTACTGTTGATTAAAATGCTAAATTTGTTTTACATTGTGTGTGTAAATGAATATTCTCGGACTTGGTGCTGAAACCCAAAGCACAGGACAATAGAGACGCCAGAATAACAATGTGCTAAAACTACAGCGTTATTTTAGAAGAATATGATTGTACTCTTTCACTGGCTAGATGTATTTAAAATAATGTAGGCCACTTTTTACTGGTAACATCAGACATCTGGCATTATCATTCCCCCATTGCATTATTATACATTATATTCAACATTATATATAGCAGTTTAATGTAGAACTGACACTAAAACTCTGAAAACTTTATTTTGGGTGAACTATCCACAACACACTGTTGCATTTTTGTATTGCGATATATTGTGACACGATATATTGTTACACCCCTAGTTAACACACAATACAAATATTAAAGCTGAAAAATATATAAAATCACTAAAAGCCTTCCTTCCGCTGAAAAAAAGAGTCCCTGACCGTAAACAGCAACAGAAGCTTTTAGAGATTAGTCTCAACTAGACAAAACTAATTTTGACGACTTTATTTCTCTGTGTTTCACATTTCAATCACAAACCATACCAAATTTTTTTTTTTTTTACATGATGCATTTTACATGGTGTGCAAGTTGTATCTTAGTGCCCATTTACATCAAAACAAGGCTAAGTTGTAACTTACACAGCTGGTGCAACTGAATACTGGATAAGCTAACAAAAACACACCGCGTCAATTACGCCATTGCTCTTGACACACCAAAAATTGAAATGCACGGTTTTTGCATTAGAACGTGCAGGATTTTTTAAAATCTTTTGTATAAATGCAACGAATATTCAAAATTCGTATTTTTATTGGACAGCCCTAATAAGACATGAAGCTCACCGGATCCAGGTGTAGACGATCCTCCAAACAGAGCGTTGGGGAACAGCTCCAGGCCGAGGTTCTTCTTGATGGACCGGCGTTTCTTGTTGGAGAAGCCGTGAGTGTGTGCCGAGTCCAGCGGAAGCTTACGCTTGGAGTTTGGAGTTATGATGACAGGAGTGGCCATGGAGAAGACTGAAGGAAGAAGACTCAAATTCACTCAAAAGCACTCGAGTTATTGAAGGAGATTCACGTTACTCTTCCACAGTGCTCAGGCTATAGATTCAACACAAGGAAATTAAGATAGAGCCAAAAGTGTCAGATTGACAAGCTAAGATTTGCGTAAGCGACTGAGAAGAGCGCAGAAATCATTTAACCCTTGTGCGACCTTATGGACGTTTTATTTATCATTTTGCCTGTTTTAATGCTAAAACTGCATACATTGTCACAAATGTGTATTTTTATTGGAATTTTACCATTTCATCCCCATTCCTTAAAAATAAAATAATTTGACAAAAATGTCCCAATTGAAACTGCAATTTTTTTAATCCCAGGGCCATTTAACTATTAAATTATGCAATCTTTGTTAATAGGCTTTCATTCTGTTGGCAAGGCTTCAACATTTTAATTTGTACCATTTGTTACCAGACCATGACCATTTTCCCAGGTTCGGCCAATAAAGCAAATACACGCTTTATTCCTGCTTTCTGCTTCTGCATATTATAGAGCCAACTGGATAAATTATGCAGCTATAATTGTGTGTGCTTGTAATAACAGAGAGAAAAACTCCTGCAAATCCAACTGCGCCCAAACAAACTCTCACTGAAAGCTCAGTTTGAGACATCAACCTCTATTTTGGAACATGCCTTATTTAGATTCATGGCTTTGATTTTCTAAAAAATAAAATATAGTTAATAAATTTCACTTTAACCTTCCCCCCCCCCTTCAACAATAATCTGCCAATCTACTTGGTAGCCTTATTGTCTGCATAAATGAATTATAAATAAACTAGTAGGCTATTTGAAGTATATTAAATAGTTTTTGACCTAATTATTGTGCACTGAAATGAGTCTGACACACGAGCCTGTCGGCTCTGCATCACGTGCACCTGCGCAATATCATAGCCTATGATTTCCGAAAATAGTACCATGTTGTCAACTAGTGATATAATCACAATAACTTTTGAGGAATATGCAACATAATTTAGACAATTGTTTTTGTCATATGTATTATAATAACTGACAGACACTTCGCAGCTGAGACACGAATAGACTATTAACTGCCACACTGCCGATGTCTTTGTTGACATGGTAGAAGAGGACTGACTATGAATTAAACGCTCTCACAATTGACCCTTCGCGTGGAGCTTGATTGACAGGTAATCTGACCAATCATACTTCGCCATCCGCCATTTTGTCCGACAAAGCAGTCAGGAGAGATAGTAGATTAACATGGGAGGATTTGAACTTTAAAAACGGAGTGCACTGACGCCTTTCCGCGGCTAAAACAACATTCCTTCTTATGTTCCTTCATGTTTATTTGATGCTATAAATGAACTAGAAGGAAGAGATGATCGGATCACGAGCAGCTTCAACTGAGGCTCTACAGCGATCTGTCATACACATTAAAGAGCCACAAAACGGTATTTTTGTTTACATTTCTTTTAAAAAATGACCAAATTTGAAAGGTGAGACTTTGTTTAATATCAAAAGTAACCTGGTCTGTCCTGTCTGTCAGTCTCTTCCGAAGGGTCAATTAAATAAATAATATTCAGCAAACCTTCTAGTAGCCTACTTTCTTCAATCTGTGTCTCTTCTCCAGTGGGTTGGGCTTGGGCTAATCCAAAAGAAGTGAAAACAAGGGGGGTGTTCTGAAGACAGGCTGTTACCTGTGAAACAGGGGTGCTCTGAAAACACCCCCATTAGCAATTAGTGCTTTCGACCAAAAATCGAGATTTTTTTTTCCGACCAATCAGAATGTGTCGAGCCAGAACGTATCGACCAATAATCGACTGGGAGATTACAGCCCTAGACCTATATGTAACCTTTAAATAACACACAAGGGTTAACCAAAAGTAGAGGGAACATATTCTCACAAGAGCCAAAAGACAAACATTATGCAGTATATCATCCACGCCGTGCCATAATGTAAACAGGAACATCTACATGAAAGTGTGCACACATAAAGCCATCGCAAACTCAATAAAGAAACACGTGCTCGTTGCATGCTGTGAAGATGAGAAACCCTCGAGCGGATCTGATGAGAACATTTACCCACCTGCTCCATCAGACTGAGGGGTATTTGTTGGGGTTCTACTACTTTTAAACCTATGCAGAGCTCCATTTACCACATCTGGAATACAAAACAAACCCACTCAACTAAAAAAACTCAGATTATATGGCTTCAAATCATTATTACAGGGTTCGTACAGAAACTGGAAAATGAAATTACAGGACTTTAAGCACTGCTTTTTTAGTTTAAGGACAACAATCAGAGATCTCACTTATTAAACAATATATTTATTATGTTTCAAAAAAAGGTAAATAAATAAATAAAAATAATACAACAAAATGTAACAAATAAAGTACAGCACATGCAATGGCTGTGGAAACTCAAAACCCTTTTTTCTCCATTAAATATATAATAAACCTAAAGAATTAAAGGTGTATCATATACTTGAATAATTATGAGTAATATCACGCTCATAGCTATGCTAATATCAATATCAGATGGGTGTGAAAAGATTATTTTATCAATAAAATTAAACGTTAGTTTCTAATAATGCCTATTGTCTTCTAATACTTCAAGCTGTTTTTAAGGGTTTTCCCAAACTTAAATTTCACAAATTCAAGCACTTTAAGCGAAAACTACGTGTACGAACCCTGTTATTAACCAGATCCGCTTCCCTTCAAAGCAGTCATGTGATGAAACTGATCGAGTGACCTGTTAGACACGTTTCTTACCTCCTAAACTGCGTCTGTTGCTCTTCTTCAGGTCTGAGTGAGCGTTACTCTCCTCCAGAGACACTGAAGCTGGAGAAAACACAGCCGCATCACAACCCAACATGGCTGGAACCTTCTCCATCAGGAACTGGGGAACCACACCTACGAACAACACCGGGTTAGCTTTACTGTTCTCACACACACTGCTATTCACTGGATTAACTGAATATTAAATGCATAAATCCATTTAATTTACATCAGGGTTTCCCAAACTGAAATAGGTGAGTTTATGAAAAGCTACTAATTTAT
Source organism: Meda fulgida (assembly GCA_030578275.1). Classification (NCBI taxonomy): domain Eukaryota; kingdom Metazoa; phylum Chordata; class Actinopteri; order Cypriniformes; family Leuciscidae; genus Meda; species Meda fulgida. The sequence continues at coordinate 33,696,972 of CM060632.1, read as the reverse complement.
TAAATCATATGCCATCTTAGGTATGGATTAATACTATGTAACTGTAATGAAGTATATAAGTTCCGGCCTACACACACCCAGGTGTTGAGCGTTGTCTATGAGACACTGTAGAGCCGCTGCCTGATGCTTGAGTCTCTTCTCTGTGTTGCTGCTCATCTTCTCTCCACCGTCAGCACAGTGGAAGAGATTCGGTGCGAAGATGACCGAGAGATTACTGCTGTCCATCTTATTCTCAGCACATCTGAAGTGAAGGAGCAACACACACACACACACACACACACACACACACACACACACACACACACACACACACACACACACACACACACACACACACACACACACACACACACACACACACACACACACACACACACACACACACACACACACACACACACACACACACACACACACACACACACGTTACATGCATGTAAACACAAAAGGACTTCTTAAAAGAACCTGCTATTCAGATAGATAGTTTTATTTAATGCCATGTCAGCATCTAAGGCTATTTTCATGGCAAAAATTAAATTACAAAAATGCAATCATCATATAAATACAATAAAACCAATCAAACAAACACAAGTCATACACTTTTTTTTAAAATGAATTAACATTGATAAAAAAAATCCTGATCAGGCATAATCGTTAGGGCTGCTCAATTAATCGAATTCGTAATCGCGATTACAATTATAGATGCCACAATTATGTAATCGTTCAAAGGCACAATTACAAAAAGTCCACTTACATTATTCTGTTTGCTGAAGATGTCTTTTTTTTCTTTCTACAGCTTATTTTAAGTTTTTTCCCCCCATTGTTTTAATTTTAGTGTAACATTATAATATTATATTTTTACTTTGCTTTACTACAGCATTAAGCCTCAAATGTCAAATTATTTAAAGAAATCAAACCAATTAACGTTTTTCAGGAGGAGTTTACAGCTGGTTTATTTTGATATAACTATATGGCATAAAGCTGTCCAAAAATCATTCAGTGTAAATTGTGATAATCATAATTAATAATCGCAATTACAATTTCAAGGCAATAATCGACAATTATGATTTTTGTCATAATCGTGCAGCCCTAATAATCGTAACTAAATAAGTGAAATAACTTCATAAAAGAGCATTCTACTAGTATACCCAGGACAGTCCAATAAAATGTTTCACAGCGAGGGGAATCTTACAAAACATGCATAGAGTTGGGTTTCACCTTTAAGCAGAAAAAGCATGAGTCACACTTGTGACCCATACGACATCTGGTGGACACTGGACCAGATCTAGTTAAGAGTGATTAAGAGAATTTCATATAGCTTATTGTTCTTGCACGTGTCCTCTTGCCACTTATCTAATACACGATTATTAATAGGTCTGATATCTGAGGGAGGAATTTGACATTCATTAACTTCCTGATTAATCAGCTTGCTCATTTCCTGAAGTCCAACATGGCCTGGAACCCAGCAGAAGATAATACTGAAGAACGGATGCTTTTCAGAAGGAACTCATTCATTAATACGGATCAAAGTTCACGGTTCGGATCATTTACGGTTTTTGAGCCACGGATCGGATTATTTTTTTTGGATCAGCCTAACTAATAAGGTTCAAAACTTATTAAAAACAAGTGAACTGTCAGTAATAATAAAAGAACAAATACACAAATTACAAGCAGAGATGAATACTAAATAACACAATGTCTAACAGTACAGAAATGAATAATTAGGCCTAAATGTAAAATAACACTGTTTGTTCACAGTAGAAATTAAATCTAAAGTCTTTGTTAAAGCTGTATTTTGTTGTTTTATGAACATTAATGACACAGACAACAGCAGGAATATTAGTCTGCTGTCACTTTAAGACGGAATAAACTGACACACATCCGGTTTCTTTCTCAACTGTTCATGACACAACCGAGAGAACACTTGCAGAGACAGGTATTTAGACATTCTTTTGTGTTTATGAGTCCGTTCAAGAGCAAGAAAACATCTATTCCCTCTCTCTCTACGTGCGCCGCCTCTTTTTCTGCGTTTAAAATAGTTTGAGTGTGTAAATTAGCAAGACAAAACGCATGCAAATTATAAACTTACACACTATGATGGTTAAATTTAGCAGTAAATCATCCTTGACTCTTAATTAGCATAACGAGAGATTTGAGCCGTACCGCTGAGAGACGGTCTTCAGGAAGCTGAAGAAGTAGCGCAGCGTGTTCAGATTCCTGTCGGGCAGCACACAGGACAGCAGGACCGTGGCCGAGGTCCTCTCCTCCCCCGAGGGCAACTCCTGGGCCTTCAGGAACCCGCTGTGCAGGTCTACGGTCAGAACCGGCTCGGGAAGATCCCTGAAGAACTGCTTGAGGAGGCCAGCGATGTCCAGCGGGAGAGCCGTGGGAAGGCCGTCCTCGCCCTGGTCCAGTTTGGCCTGCGGGTCACAGAACACACCCGCTGTGTCATAACGCATCATCAGTGTCTGGAGGGATGTACAGTAAAGGTCAGTCACTCACCCGGAGGCTCTTGACCCGCACAACAGAACCGGACTTTCTGAACAGGCCCTCCGTGTCCAAGTGATCCATGAGACACGTGCAAGCATCGACTATAAAGCTGGAAGACAACGAGACACATGAACTCTACATACAGGGCAGAAGCACACTTCATCATAATAAAACAGGACAATAATAATTAAATGTATATCGTGAAACATAGGGCCAAAAATAAAATAAAATATAGGGCAAATACATTTAAATTATAATATACAATAATAATGAAATACATGGAAATAGAAAATACAACTTAAATAATAAATTATGAAACATAGGGCAAATACTTAATATATTATCATTTATAGGGAAATAAAATAATAAAAAACAATAATAAAAATACACAAAGTAATAAAATAATACTAAAATATAGGGAAACGGGGCAAAAAATTTATAATAATAATACTACTACATGTAAAATAATAATAAAATATGATGACATAGGGAAAATAATATATATATAATTTTCCCTATTTCATCATATTTTATTATTTTTTACTGTAACTATAATTTACTATAATTTTATAGGGAAATACTTGGCAAATAAACAAAATGTACAAAAATAAAACAAACTACAATATAGGGCAAAACAAAATAATTAAATACAAAATATAATAATGAAATAAAATATAGGGCAAATAAAAAATGATAATAAAATATATGGGAAATAGATACATTTTATACGAATAAATTTTACTATCATTTTATAGGGAAATATATAAAATAAGTATACATCTATCAAATATAGACAAATAAACAAAATATAAAATCCTAAAATAAAGGGCAAATAAAATAATAAATAAAAGTAAAATTCAATAAAAAACAATAAAGTAAATGTCCAAAGAATCAATAATTATTTTATTAGGCATAGTTTCGTGTATCCTTTTACCACATTCCACAGATATTTTCACTGCACTAAAAACCGTTTAACCGTACTGTATTTGAGTGCAACCCACGGCTGAACTCACGTCTCAATTAAAGCCGTTCACACCCAGAGATTGCTGTGGCGTATAGATCGTCTAGGCTCAAAGATATTGCAAGTATGTGATAAATGGTGCCGTTGAGAGTTGAGACATGCACTTACAGGCATCGTTCACCCCAAAATGAAAAGGGACAGAGTAATAAAACCCCCTAATTTCATAAATAATTGTCTATCACACAGCCCTCAGCATTAAAGGAGTAGTTCACTTTAAAAAAAGCTTTTGCTGATAATGTACTCTCCCGCATGTCATCCAAGATGTCCATGTCTTTCTTTCTTCAGTCGAATAGAAATGAAGGTTTTTGATGAAAACATTCCAGGATTTTTCTCCATATAATGGACTTCAATGGGGTCCAAACGGTTCAAGGTCCAAATGAGCGTTTCAGTGCAGCTTTAAACGCCACCAGACGATGAATAAGGGTCTTATCTAGCGAAACGGTCCGTCATTTCTAAAATAAATAAATAAAGTTTACGTTTTATAAGCACAAACACTCGCCTTGCTCTGTTCTGTGATGCGCGTTCGTGACGTCACGTAATACGCAGTTACGCTGAAAAGGTCACGCTTGATGTATGTGCATTCCGGTTCAAAAAGGCGAAAAACTTCTCATCTTCTCCTCTAAGCTCAAAATCGCCCGACATCGTTGTTTTACCTTTTAACTTCCTTTTTTTGTAAACGCTGTTTGACTTTGTTTGCACGTTCAACACTGACTCGCACATACATCAAGCGTGACCTTTTCAGCGTAAGTGCGTATTACGTGACGTCACGAACGCGCATCACAGAACAGAGCAAGGCGAGCGCTTGTGCTTAAAAAAGTAAACTATTTATTTATTTTAGAAATGACGGATGGTTTCGCTAGATAAGACCCTTATTCATCGTCTGGTGGCGTTTAAAGCTGCACTGAAACGCTCATTTGGACCTTGAACCGTTTGGGTCCCATTGAAGTCCATTATATGGAGAAAAATCCTGGAGTGTTTTCATCAAAAACCTTCATTTCTATTCGACTGAAGAAAGAAAGACATGGACATCTTGGATGACATGCGGGAGAGTAAATTTTTTTAAAAGTGAACTAATCCTTTAAGCTCTTACATATATTAAAAAGCATCACTGAGCAGTAAATGTTGGTCTCTCTCAGACTTACCAGGGTACGTCTCCGTAGTCCAACACGTGACAGAGTGGCAAACCCTCGAGCGCGACACCAAACACCCTCACCTAGAGACACAAGAGGATCTGTTCAGGTGAGGATGGAGAACACGAACAAGTGAAGCGCTGTGTGTTTGAAAATCAACAGCGCTGGCCCTTCATTTACACAGCTGGCGTGAAGAGCGGCCCACAAATTACTCTCATAAGACCAGAATCAAACAGATAAGAGGCCAGTGACTTATGTAACTAAGCACATTTCTTTCTATGATTTTACAGCCAAATGTGATAGAAAAATAGGTATTTTCAACATTAAATGTACAGAGAAATGCAGACTAAGGATGCTGAGGTCAAAGGCCATATAGGCATGGTGCATTTGAGAAAGCCAATTTTTTTTTCAAAATGCAACCGGTCACAAACAAGCCACACACACACACACACACACACACACACACACACACACACACACACACACACACACACACACACACACACCTGCATAGAATAGGCCCTTGGTGTTTTGCACTGTAAATGTGTTAATACACTAATGAACTGATTTTTTTTAAACACATTTAAAAAAAAAAAAAAAACATTCAGTTAGTCAAAAAAAAGTTTTACTTTATCTTTACATCACCAGTTGACTGCACCCATTGACTTCCATTATAGGAAGAAGAAAAATACAATGGAAGCCAATGGGTGCCGTCAACTGTCTAGTTAAAAAACACACTTTCAACAGAAGAAAGAACTCGTACAGGTTTGGAACAACTTGAGTGCGAGTAAATTATGACAGAATTAAAAAAAATGGATGAACTGTCCCTTTAAGATGTGTTGACTGATCTCTTTATTACAGTGAACCACGTGAACAGGAAGTTGATGATTTAAAGATTCTCTGAACAGATGCAAGCAGATTTCAGCTACTGAATATTGAGCATTAATAATAAATACACAAAAGTCTGGTTACCGGTCATTTCAATAATTGTCCAATCACATGTTGTTTTTATTCCTGGTTGTTATTAATAAATATGACAAAAGTACAGCATTTCGGAAATCACATTCCTGTAAGAAAACGGTTTCCGTCTAGCGTTTATGTAATAAAATCAGAGGTTTAATAAACTCACCGTGTTCGTCGAAGTCTGTTTGTTTATGTTTTTATTCCAGTTTTTAATTTTTATCCCATAAACGGACCGAAGATGCTGAACTACTGCCAGACGAACCACATTTCTCTCCAAAACCTTCATAATGACCGTTAAAACGACTCGAAATATGAGGAAAATAGACTAAAAGGCTGCTTTAAAGTTAAAAATCAGCAAAATAAACGTTATGGATGAGATGAATAAAAAACAAACTGATGGTTAGTTTACTTTTCCTCGACACATTTCAATAAAAACAACCGATCAAAGTCACCAAACGCATCTCATATTAGGTTTCCAGGGTGTGCTGCGCACAAACATAATTTTATAAAATAAAATAACGCGCCTTTAAAAGTCTAAATGTCGCCATATAAATCTTGTGTTTGTTTCTGTCTGTGCGCTTTATTTCCCGTCTTCACAACGGCAGCTCGGAGAGAGACGTTCAAATTTCGCCCTGCCTACGTCACTCAGGCGTTTCCTGCACTCTGATTGGATTGCGAGTAGTCACATGTTGGTTCCTTCTCAGATGACCCCGCCCCCCTGCAGTGTGACACGCGTGATTGATGGCGCAGCAGATGTTAAAGCGACAGTGCAACATAATATCGCCCGCATTTCCTGAACAACAGCGCCAGTGCTGAAAGCTTGTACTAGTGAGAGATAATTGTCCATATCAGCACATATTTTTTTCCGAGGAACTCGAGATTAAAAAAGGTTAATTTTGCTAACTTTGCAACTCTATTTTTTAGTGCTAGGCAACGATTAGTCGCATCGCTTCCAAAATAAAAGTTTGTGTTTACATTGTATGCGTGTGTGTGCTGTGTATAATTATTGTGTGTATATATCATTTAAGAAATATTTGCATTTATATACTGTACATATATATATATATATATATATATATATATATATATATATATATATATATAATTTATATAATATAAATACTAATATTTTATATATAAATAACACATTTCTCTTAAATATATACATGCATGTGTGTGTACTTATATACAAAATAATTATACACAGCACACACACACATATATTATGTAAACACAATCTTTTATTTTGGATGTGATTAAGAGTAATCGTTGCCCAGCTCTACTATTTTACCATAATGCTACTTTTTTTGTAAGAAAAATGTTTTGCATTATTGCATTATTAGTTTAGGAAACATACTGTGACATCTTAGTTTTGCATTATTGATGTCATGCAGTGCAATATATATATATATTAGTTTAGGAAACATACTGTGATATTCTTTTAAGAACTTATGTAAATATGGTGGTGCATGTAATCATTATCCAGTACCATATCATGTATAGTAGTACCATTTTGCATCATTTCTCAAATGCATTTGCAATCGTGCAAAACCAGGCCAGTGATCACTCAAGACTCTTGTTGTCTATTATCAGTTATCTGTTTTTATTACAACATTACATGTATATACAGTAAAAGAGACAGTACGAATGTACGGCTGAGACTGAGAGATTGTTGTTGGTTTAGAAGCACTTTCTGTGGACGATGGAAGGACCGGCCTCGTCGTACTCCTGCTTGGTGATCCACATCTGCTGGAAGGTGGACAGGGAAGCCAGGATAGAGCCACCGATCCAGACGGAGTACTTACGCTCAGGAGGAGCAATGATCTGGAGAGAGAGAGAGATGGGGTTCAACTCTGAGCATCCACTGCATATAGACTATATGTTTCTATATGCTTCAAAAGCATTTCCCTCTGGACATTTTGACCTGAAACTAATTTTTTTAATTAAGTGTTCATCAGAGGGATCCAAAACCCTGGACTTTTGTCACACTTGAACCACGAGTACACACACACACACACACACAAAATGGATTTGAGGAGTTTTGTGGTTGAAATTTAAAAAAGTAACAAATCCTTCCCTCAATTTGAACCTCATAGAAATGAACAGAATGTGAGGAATGCTTCAGTACACATATAAAAAACCTAAAATGCTCAAAATTCAGCCTAAAAATTCAAAAACGTTCCCAAAAATATATTTATATTGTCTACATGTGTTTCTGAATGTACACTGAAGATAAACTGACTTTAGCGGAACCGCTCATTTGCTCCATATAGAGCTATAAGCACATCTAGAGTCGTGAAACATCATCTTACGTTATTACTTTTACACAAGAGGTCTGCAGAGACGCCCAATGTAAGATATTTAGAGCGGAATTATAAAGGTTATGCATGAAACTGTGAGAATTGTTAAGAATGTGCTTAAATTACTATTTATTGGTCAAATCTAGTAATTTAAAGGCAAATTTAAAAAAAAAAACGTGTTAAAAATATTATCAGAAAGAAATAAAATAAGCTTTTTGAACCCCCCAAAAAAAATATATATACATAATTTTATGTTAACCTGCGAGGAAAGGATTTAGTTAACATTAATTGTAAAGTGTCATAAATGTGTGTCACCTTGATCTTCATGGTGCTGGGAGCCAGAGCAGTGATCTCCTTCTGCATGCGGTCAGCAATACCAGGGTACATGGTGGTTCCACCGGACAACACGTTGTTGGCGTACAGATCCTTACGGATGTCAATGTCGCACTTCATGATGCTGTTATAAGCGGTCTCATGGATGCCAGCAGACTCCATACCTGAGGTGAGAGAGAGAAGTTGAGTTTCAAGCCATCCCAGCAGAAGAGCACGCGTGAGGAGCACCGGGAGCACACGCACCGATGAAGGAGGGCTGGAAGAGGGTCTCGGGGCACCTGAAGCGCTCGTTACCGATGGTGATCACCTGTCCGTCAGGTAACTCGTAGCTCTTCTCCAGGGAGGAAGAGGAGGCTGCGGTCGCCATCTCGTTCTCGAAGTCCAGAGCCACATAGCAGAGCTTCTCCTTGATGTCGCGCACGATCTCACGCTCAGCTGTGGAGATGCATTAAGGTGAGTGTGTTACTCCGCGGGTTTTGATGCACCTGTGCTGTGTGTAAGTACCGCTACTCACCGGTTGTAACGAAAGAGTAGCCTCTCTCAGTCAGGATCTTCATGAGATAGTCAGTCAGATCGCGACCGGCCAGATCCAGACGCATGATGGCGTGGGGAAGCGCGTAACCCTCATATACGGGCACGTTGTGGGTCACACCGTCACCAGCGTCCAGCACGATACCTGCAGACACGTGATCGGTCAGTGATGCACACACACACCTGTCAGCCGCTAATCTCACACAATGCAGTCACACGTTGTCTGGTTTTTAATAATGTTTTCAAAACGTTGTTCATCGATTCTGAAATGTTAAAGTTGCACGTTCTTCTAACGTTTTTAAATGTTGCTACTTTTTCAGAACGTTCCGAGGACATTGGAAAGTAACGTTCCCAGTGTTTGAAGAATCATGCAATGGAATGTTCTTTTCAAGTAGAAGAAAAAACGACGTTTTAACGTGTACGTTGGAAAAAGGTTTTAGAACATATTTTTGTTAGCTGGGATTGTTTAATGAATAACACCGGCCTAGTAAAATAAATAAATAAATAATGCTAAGAAATGTGTACAGGATTCCAATTAGAATTTTTTTAATCATAATTTGGAAACGATGCTAATGGAAATCTGGGTTATTATTGTTAACTTAAACCATTTAAAAAACGTGATGTCACTTGACATATATATAAAAAGTATTATATAAAGTACTAAACTAAGTAAAACAAAACAAAAAACTATATAGACATATTTTAAAAATGTGAAAAAAACGCACAACAAAGTGGCTAAAATAAATAAATCGTCTGTAAATAAAAATGCAATACTATGTCGATAAGTTCCTGCTAGAATAACAATAAAAGAGAATCGGATTTGATCTCTTAGTCCAATGCGAAACAATCCAATCGGCTTTAAGATTTAAATTAGATGGATTAAAAAAATATGTTTTATTTAACAGCACATTTTCATGTGAAATGTGAAAAAAGGTCTCAGAAAAAAGGTACAAAAGCTGTCACAGGGCCGACGATCTTTGGAAACATACTATAATATGCACTATTTAGGTTTTAATATGTGCTCTTTTGGTAATAATATGCACCTTTAAGATACTTAAACACCCCTTTTAGAGGTAAATATGCTACATAGGTGAACCTTTTGAAAGATTACCATCCCAATAGAAGCGCTAGTACCTTTTTTCCCGAGTGTATAATACTGATTAGGCTCATTGTGTGTGTTTAGGAGTGTGTGAAGAGTGTTAATAACTGACCAGTGGTACGGCCGGAAGCGTACAGGGACAGCACAGCCTGGATGGCCACATACATGGCGGGAACGTTGAAGGTCTCAAACATGATCTGCAAGAGGTGAGACTCAGTGTTATGAACCCTGTGAGGGAGTGTGAGACTCGTGTGTGTGTGTGTGTGTGATCTCATCCGTAGGCTACCTGAGTCATCTTCTCCCTGTTGGCCTTGGGGTTGAGCGGGGCCTCGGTGAGCAGGGTTGGGTGCTCCTCAGGGGCCACACGCAGCTCATTGTAGAAGGTGTGGTGCCAGATCTTCTCCATGTCGTCCCAGTTAGTGATGATGCCGTGCTCAATGGGATACTTCAGGGTCAAGATACCTCTCTTGCTCTGAGCCTCATCACCAACGTAGCTGTCCTTCTGACCCATGCCGACCATCACACCCTGAGCGAGAGCGTTTAGAGGTTAGAGAGTCTGTGGTCAACACACACCACACGCAAACACACTTTTCACAGCGATTTGGCTTGTCAGACCTGCGGTTACGGTGCATTATAAGATGCATAATTAATGCATGTGTTAACATGCATTTTCAAATGTGCATAACTAAGAAAACACGTGTTTATTTGATTAGTGTGAGTTTGAGTCAGAAATCTCCAGCTTTTATTTACACTTTTATTCATATTTCTAATCTGAAGGGTTGTTCATATATCATTCGCCTGGTTTTAGTCCTAAAATAATGTGGTGAAAATGATTTGTTTCTGGCTGATTCGTGGAGTGATATAAAGAGAAATCCGGAATGCTCTCTGGTAAAAACGTTAACTCTAATGAGTCACACGAAATCAAACAAGAAATTGGGTATTTATGCATTAAGAGAATGCATTTGACAATGTATATTTAATTAGGCAATGCATTTGAAAATGCATATTAACACTTTATTGTATAATGCATTTTGAAAATATTTAATGCATTAATTATGCCTTGTAATGCATCATATAATGCATCGTAACCGCATTTATAATACATTATAGAAAGTATAAAGCATTAAAACGCATCAAACAACCAATTTCAGACGTAATAAGGAATCTGTGAATATTGTAATGCATTTGAACTTTATTTATAAAACTATGTAATGCATTATGATGTACATTATGACTACCTTTATAATGTATTGCAGATAAAGGCTTTAAGTAAAGTGTTTCCCGAATATTTATGCTTTTGGAAATGCATATTAACACTTTAATGTAAAATGCATTAATTATGCCTTGTAATGCATCTTATAATGCATTGTATGGTCTCACGAAAAATTGTAACCGCAGTTAGTATGGAAAGTATAATGCATTAAAAAACGTGATATAACAAATAATCTGAATATTATAAAGAATTTTAACTTTATTTATTAAAATATGTAATGCATTATGATGCACATTATGACTACCTTTATAATGCATTATAGATAAAGGCTTTAATAAAGGCGCATATTTAATTAGACAATGCATCAATTTGCATATTTAAACAAAAAACGTATTGAAATTGGTATATCAATCAGCCGGTGAAATATAGTGTGATTAAAGCGCTACAGCTGATGTGATGTGTGTGAGTGGATGTCCCCTGTGTGACTGCTGCAGAAGGGTCGCACCTGGTGACGGGGTCTTCCGACGATGGAGGGGAACACAGCACGAGGAGCGTCATCTCCGGCAAACCCAGCCTTGACCAAGCCAGAGCCGTTGTCACACACAAGGGCGGTAGTTTCCTCGTCGTCGCACATGGTTGGTTTTCTGGGTGGTCTGAGGAAGAAGCATCACACAGTCAGACACCAAACACACACATGCTGTTCTACAGTTAAATCCTGATCTAAAGCTGTCCGCAACACATGCTTCTCCTCTCCTGCCCATGAAGGGTTACTGAAACCATATCTGCAGCTCAAGACTTCACTAATGCCAAAGAAAGGCAGGAGTTTAACAGGCGCTCTATTTAGGGCTCCAAGTCTTCTCACTTTCTCCAGTCGCAGCTGTCAGTGCATTCTCTAGTTTCATTCATGCACTACGATGCTTCAGTGTTGCATGAAAAACACTGAAATACATTATCAAATCAAAACCTAAGATTATCCGCTCCAACAAAAAGTGTCTGTTATCTGTTCTCGTACTCTAACTAGCACTGGAAAGCTGAGTCTAGAAGACCTGAGGATGCAGAAGTCGCCGTTCGCAGGACTCACCAAGTTGTTATCACAAGACTGATGCTTCCACTGGGACAGAGAGAGAAGGTGAGCAGGGCCTTTAAATAAGAGCGGCTCCTGGGGGCCGGGGCGGGGCCTGGGGTTTACACAAGCCCAAATAAGAGCAGGCAAGAAAAAATAAAAACCAGAAAACAACCCCCTCCACCCCTGAATCTGATCTCGACGGGCCCTAAAATTAAGAAACGCTTCCTTAGAAATAGCGGGCAGAGCGCCAGTCATGTACATGTGAGATTTCTGGGTAAAATGCAGATTATATGTTAGAATAATAGATATTTGACATGATAATATAGTATTATATATATATATATATATATATATATATATATATATATATATATACAGTAATCAACATTTAAAGTGGATCAAAACCTTTCATCAAAGTTATACATGAATTTTGAAAAATAACCGCTCTTGTCTTAGACAACTTTGATTAACTTTTTTGATCCACTTTAAATGTCGACTACTGTGTATATAAAATATAAATATAAATATATATATTAACTTTTTTGAGCCACTTCAAATGTCGACTACTGTGTATATATATTTATATATTATTTATATAATATAGTTTTAATAATAGTTATTATTTGACATGTTTTCACCACACAGTAGCCAACTTTTTTTCCTGCATATCTCAGGCGAAGATTATGTATATAAAAAACACGAATGTACATGTTTTGTGCATTTATAATATTGTCCGTTTTTAAGTGCTTTTCACTTTTTTATTGGATAAAATGCAGGGTTGCATGTTTAAATGTTTTAAACAGTTACACTTTTGTTTATCCGTTTGTGAGGGATCATATTTAAATCATTCTCACTTTTTTAAGTGCTTTTCACTTTTTGCATTGGATAAAAGCAGAAAAATGTGAAACATTCGCACCGTTCTTCATCCATTATGACATTCCCTGCATTAAACAGCTCATAAGTGTCAGTGTGTAGTTTGTGTCTTTCTGGTGTCTGCTGCTTCACCAGCCGGTCGTCAGCAGTCTCTGCATATAATCGTGATTATTCAGCGTTTTACGGACACAGGCTGCCTAAAGATGTCAAGCAGGGTTTGCCGGGTCTCGTTTTAGCAACATCTTAGAGGCTCCTCGCTCTCTCCAGGATGAATACTGTATATGTCAATGGCTTCAGGCATGTGTGCTCGAACCCTAAATGTGGTTAACAGCTGAGAGGAGCGCGCGCCTGGCCCCCTGCCCTCTCCTGCGCTCTGATTGGCTGAGCCGGGGTTGTAGCTGCGCTCTGATTGGCTCAGCTCTCTCCTTTTAGGGTCACAGTTCTCATCAGGTGTTGTGAGTGTGAGTGTGTGTGACGGGACGTCCCATTGGTGTGTTTCAGAGATCCCGATCCTCATTAGGAGATTCTCCCTTACTATGGCAACATGTGGAGTCGTCAAGTCCTCTTCCTGATCCTGAGACGCTTTTCCAAACTCGTCCCTGTCGTTTACTCGGAACTAGACCTGAAATAGATCTGGAGTCAAACTCAGACATTCATAAAGGAATTTTAGTTTATTTAACCTGGAGAATCACATTCAAAATTGAATAAATCAAGAGCAACATTGTGAGTCATGTAAAAGTGCTCAAGGCTGGAAGTGCTTCTAGATTAAGAACATTGATTTTGCAGTTCAATCCAAACCGAAGGAGCATAAACAGAAAAAGCACATTTACCAGATTCTGACAATATCTGTGGCAGCAGATGTAGTGCGATAACTGTGTGTCATGGATTATCTATCTATCTATCTATCTATCTATCTATCTATCTATCTATCTATCTATCTATCTATCTATCTATCTATCTATCTATCTATCTATCTATCTATCTATCTATCTATCTATCTATCTATCTATCTATCTGTCTGTCTATCTATCTATCTGTCTGTCTGTCTGTCTGTCTGTCTGTCTGTCTGTCTGTCTGTCTGTCTGTCTATCTATCTATCTATCTATCTATCTATCTATCTATCTGTCTGTCTATCTATCTATCTGTCTGTCTGTCTGTCTGTCTGTCTGTCTGTCTGTCTGTCTATCTATCTATCTATCTATCTATCTATCTATCTATCTATCATCTATCTATCTATCTATCTATCTATCTATCTATCATCTATCTATCTATCTATCTATCTATCTATCTATCTATCTATCTATCATATGTCTGTCTGTCTGTCTGTCTGTCTGTCTGTCTATCTATCTATCTATCTATCTATCTATCTATCTATCTATCTATCTATCTATCATCTATCTATCTATCTATCTATCTATCTATCTATCTATCATCTATCTATCTATCTATCTATCTATCTATCTATTTATCTATCTATCATATGTCTGTCTGTCTGTCTGTCTGTCTGTCTGTCTATCTATCTATCTATCTATCTATCTATCTATCAAATAACTAGAATACAATACAATTAAAAATAAAACTCAAAATCTATGAATATGTGTATTTATTGGGAATGCGAATGCTAATAGTGGGTGAATTGTATCTAAAACAAAGTAATTTATATGCAAAAATAAACATTCGGCTCTATTTCACATGGAATCTCCCAGAATGCTGAGCGGTAAACGAGCGTTTTAAGGACAGCGTGATTGAGAATGAGTGTGTGTTCCTCCTTCATATTCACTGCTTGAGACTTTGACTATTAATAGGTTTCTGCTCTGTCTGCACACACACACACACACACACACACACACACACACACACACACACATCTCTGAACAAATAGTTTCTTGTTCACGTCAAATTTGAATTTCTTATTGATTTAAGGAAATTGCACGTGTTTGGCATGTGTTTGTGTGCAAAAGAGTTAAGTACAACTGTCTGCAATTTGCACAATGACTAAATGTAGAAATGTGTTACATGTAAACTGAACATCCAAGAGCAATGGGAAGATAATAATAATAAACTTTATTTTATATAGCGCCTTTAAAGCAGCTTCTCAAGGCACTTAACACGATAAAAATACAAAGAGAAAAATAAATAATAGTAAAAGTAAAAAATACACAGATAGAAATACAAAAATGTACAAAAAACAAACAAAAGAACACAATGGAATGCAAAATAATTAAAACCATTAGGAAAAAGTTAACCTAAAAAAGGGAGTTTTTAGGTTGGATTTAAAAATGCTTTGATTTTGTGCATCTTTAATATAATGAAGTGATCTAGGAGCATAGGACGAGAAAGCCCTTGTGTACGTATGTAAAGTATGTTTAGGTGTAACACATTTCTGCCAAAAAAATAATACTGTATAAAAAAAGTGAAATATAAATATTTTGTGAAGAGCAACAGCGCCTCTCAGCGCCAGGAGGAGGAACTGCAGCGTGCGCGCACACGTCATCAGTGCGACGCACGAGCGTGACGTGACGCTGCCACGCGACGGCTGCTATGCCTCCACATGAGAAGTTTTATGAATGTTTTCTCCATTGTTTTGCTCGGCGATGGTGTTGAGGAGTGTGTGTGAGTGCTGAGCTCATCATGCAGGATGAATGATTACTCTCTTCAACAGGAGAACGAGCTCGAGGCGCTGTCATCGATATACGGGGAGGATTTCACTGATATACGAGCGGGAGACCCATGGAAGGTACTCATTTTATATTCAGAAATGATATCAATGTGTCTTTAACAGCTCATGTTCAGTTCATAGTCCTTTTAAGTCCACAAACAGTCATATTATCCTTATTCATTTCAATTTCTACGTCCTTGCCCAACTGCAGTGCTTAGATATGAAAATGTGGGCGTGTCATATGGTAATTAGCTCAATGTTGTGACTTGCATCATGTGTGTGTCACTGTAATATATCATTAATTAACTGAAGCCATGAAACTTATACAGCTTATCAGAAGTTTAATTTTTTTTAAACCATATGAAATTCGTTTTATTTTTCCCAAATTCTGTTTTTAATTTGTTTGTTTTTTAAAAATGAATACTGCTTTTAGAGGAACATTATATTGTACAATAATATTTTAATTCTGTTACAATTTTTTCAAGTAAACTGAATTTTTTTTCTTCAAGTAAAACACTTTTTATTTTGTTGGGTTTTCAACTTTTATTTAATAACAAATTCTATTTTTATGTATGTATATGTATATGTGTATATATATATATATATATATATATATATATATATATATATATATATATATATATACATACATTTTAGTTAAACCAGACTTTTATTTTGGCGGGTTATTACTAAATTATTAATAATGAATTCTGGATTCAATTTTAATCGCTAAATTAAGTTTCAATAAATTGAATTGAATCCAGAATAGATTTTTTCTCGGTTTATGATTTAATACAAATATATTATCAAAACCGGTGGTGATCAAATGAAGGCATAAAACATTTACAATTTATTTAAACAATTCCATTTTTTTGTCAAACAAAATCCTGCACAACAGAGCTTTACTAAAAAAGAAAAATTGTGATATTATTCTAAGTTTTAATAAAAAAAATTTGGAGGAAAGATAGTATTATAATTCTGTCACAATTTCTTCAAATTAAATCGCCAGACTTTTATTTTGCCGGGTTGTCAGCTTTCCGTGTATTTATCCGTGGCGCTCTGCAAAGCTCCCGGGGTGCGATATTTTTTTTTCACAGGATGGTAGGGGAAGACTCATGAATATTCATTAGGGAACTCATCCCTGATTGGTCTGATGACCTAATCCCGCCCCTAAACCTACCGTCACTGGGGGTCTGATGACCTACCCCTAACCCCGCCCCTAAAACTACATCACTGGGGGTCTGATGACCTAACCCCGCCCCTAAACCTACCGTCACTGGGGGTCTGATGACCTAACCCCGCCCCTAAACCTACCGTCACTGGGGGTCTGATGACCTAACCCCTAGCCCCGCCCCTAAACCTACCGTCACTGGGGGTCTGATGACCTAACCCCGCCCCTAAACCTACCGTCACTGGGGGACTGATGACCTAACCCCGCCCCTAAACCTACCGTCACTGGGGGTCTGATGACCTACCCCCTAACCCCGCCCCTAAACCTACCGTCACTGGGGGACTGATGACCTACCCCCGCCCCTAAACCTACCCGTCACTGGGGGTATGATGACCTAACCCCTAACCCCGCCCCTAAACCTACCGTCACTGGGGGACTGATGACCTACCCCCGCCCCTAAACCTACCCGTCACTGGGGGTCTGATGACCTAACCCCTAACCCCGCCCCTAAACCTACCGTCACTGGGGGTCTGATGACCTAACCCCGCCCCTAAACCTACCGTCACTGGGGGTCTGATGACCTACCCCCTAACCCCGCCCCTAAACCTACCGTCACTGGGGGACTGATGACCTAACCCCGCCCCTAAACCTACCGTCACTGGGGGTCTGATGACCTACCCCCTAACCCCGCCCCTAAACCTACGTCACTGGGGGTCTGATGACCTACCCCCGCCCCTAAACCTACCGTCACTGGGGGTCTGATGACCTAACCCCGCCCCTAAACCTACTGTCACTGGGGGTCTGATGACCTAACCCCGCCCCTAAACCTACCGTCACTGGGGGACTGATGACCTAACCCCGCCCCTAAACCTACCGTCACTGGGGGTCTGATGACCTAACCCCGCCCCTAAACCTACGTCACTGGGGGTCTGATGACCTACCCCCGCCCCTAAACCTACCGTCACTGGGGGACTGATGACCTAACCCCGCCCCTAAACCTACCGTCACTGGGGGTCTGATGACCTAACCCCGCCCCTAAACCTACGTCACGGGGGGTCTGATGACCTACCCCCGCCCCTAAACCTACCGTCACTGGGGGTCTGATGACCTAACCCCGCCCCTAAACCTACCGTCACTGGGGGTCTGATGACCTAACCCCGCCCCTAAACCTACCGTCACTGGGGGTCTGATGACCTAACCCCGCCCCTAAACCTACGTCACTGGGGGTCTGATGACCTAACCCCGCCCCTAAACCTACGTCACTGGGGGTCTGATGACCTACCCCCGCCCCTAAACCTACCGTCACTGGGGGTCTGATGACCTAACCCCGCCCCTAAACCTACCGTCACTGGGGGTCTGATGACCTAACCCCGCCCCTAAACCTACCGTCACTGGGGGTCTGATGACCTAACCCCGCCCCTAAACCTACCGTCACTGGGGGTCTGATGACCTAACCCCGCCCCTAAACCTACCGTCACTGGGGGTCTGATGACCTAACCCCGCCCCTAAACCTACGTCACTGGGGGTCTGATGACCTACCCCCGCCCCTAAACCTACCGTCACTGGGGGTCTGATGACCTAACCCCGCCCCTAAACCTACCGTCACTGGGGGTCTGATGACCTACCCCTAACCCCGCCCCTAAACCTACCGTCACTGGGGGTCTGATGACCTACCCCCGCCCCTAAACCTACCGTCACTGGGGGTCTGATGACCTAACCCCGCCCCTAAACCTACCGTCACTGGGGGTCTGATGACCTAACCCCGCCCCTAAACCTACGTCACTGGGGGTCTGATGACCTACCCCCGCCCCTAAACCTACCGTCACTGGGGGTCTGATGACCTAACCCCGCCCCTAAACCTACCGTCACTGGGGGTCTGATGACCTACCCCTAACCCCGCCCCTAAACCTACCGTCACTGGGGGTCTGATGACCTACCCCCGCCCCTAAACCTACCCGTCACTGGGGGTCTGATGACCTAACCCCGCCCCTAAACCTACCGTCACTGGGGGTCTGATGACCTAACCCCGCCCCTAAACCTACCGTCACTGGGAGTCTGATGACCTAACCCCTAACCCCGCCCCTAAACCTACCGTCACTGGGGGACTGATGACCTACCCCCTAACCCCGCCCCTAAACCTACCGTCACTGGGGGTCTGATGACCTACCCCTAACCCCGCCCCTAAACCTACCGTCACTGGGGGTCTGATGACCTACCCCTAACCCCGCCCCTAAACCTACCGTCACTGGGGGTCTGATGACCTACCCCTAACCCCGCCCCTAAACCTACCGTCACTGGGGGTCTGATGACCTACCCCTAACCCCGCCCCTAAACCTACCGTCACTGGGGTTAAGACCAATCAGGGATGAGTTCCCTAAGGAATATTCATGAGTCTTCCCCTACCATCCTGTGAAAAAAAATATCGCGGGGTGTGGTGTGCAGGAAGTGACACGTGTGCTGATGTCATGGCAGGTC
>CM060632.1:33652648-33672648 GCA_030578275.1 Meda fulgida | reverse complement strand
TTTGTCTTGGAAAAAACATGTAAAAACTTTCTGAAAAAGTTCTTGAATTATTGGAAGACAATAGGCTATATTAGAAAATAGTGTTTAATTTTATTGATAAAAAAAATCAATGGCACTTTGTTTGTACAATTTTGTTGTATTATTTTTATTTTATTGATCTATTTACCTTTTTTATAATTTGAAACATAATATAAATATTGTTTGATAAGTGAGATTTCTGATTTTTGTCCTTGAAAACCAAAAAAGTAGTGCTTGAAAGTCCTGGAATTTCATTTTACAGTTTCTGTACGAACCCTGATATCAGTTGTCATTCCAAAAACACTACAGATTTTGTTTCAAAGCAGCTTCATAGTAATAAACAGGAAAATAATAATGATCGATGATTCAAACTTCATCAAATATGCAGTTCTAAAAAGACATTATTCAGATAAATTCTGTTCTCATCTGATAATCAATAATATTACAATAAAATCACATTAAGTGTCTTATATTGATACGACAACTATATTATTGTTCTTTATTGTTGTTTTATAAATAAGTGCATGTGTTTTGAAGTGTTGTTCTTGATATCAGTGCTAAATCTCTTTATTTATGGTCCAAACATCACTTTTATGTGTGTTGTAGTAGATCTGATCTCAGTGTTTCTCAGTAGATCTGATCTCAGTGTTTCTCAGTAGATCTGATCTCAGTGTTTCTCAGTAGATCTGATCTCAGTGTTTCTCAGTAGATCTGATCTCAGTGTTTCTCTGTGTTTCTCAGTGTTTCTCAGTAGATCTGATCTCAGTGTTTCTCAGATCTCAGTGTTTCTCAGTAGATCTGATCTCAGTGTTTCTCAGTAGATCTGATCTCAGTGTTTCTCAGTAGATCTGATCTCAGTGTTTCTCTGTGTTTCTCAGTGTTTCTCAGTAGATCTGATCTCAGTGTTTCTCAGATCTCAGTGTTTCTCAGTAGATCTGATCTCAGTGTTTCTCAGTAGATCTGATCTCAGTGTTTCTCAGATCTCAGTGTTTCTCAGTAGATCTGATCTCAGTGTTTCTCAGTAGATCTGATCTCAGTGTTTCTCAGTAGATCTGATCTCAGTGTTTCTCAGTAGATCTGATCTCAGTGTTTCTCAGTAGATCTGATCTCAGTGTTTCTCAGTAGATCTGACCTCAGTGTTTCTCAGTAGATCTGACCTCAGTGTTTCTCAGTAGATCTGATCTCAGTGTTTCTCAGTAGATCTGATCTCAGTGTTTCTCAGTAGATCTGACCTCAGTGTTTCTCAGTAGATCTGATCTCAGTGTTTCTCAGTAGATCTGATCTCAGTGTTTCTCAGTAGATCTGATCTAAGTGTTTCTCAGTAGATCTGATCTCAGTGTTTCTCAGTAGATCTGATCTCAGTGTTTCTCAATAGATCTGATCTCAGTGTTTCTCAGTGTTTCTCAGTAGATCTGACCTCAGTGTTTCTCAGTAGATCTGATCTAAGTGTTTCTCAGTAGATCTGATCTCAGTGTTTCTCAGTAGATCTGATCTCAGTGTTTCTCAGTAGATCTGATCTCAGTGTTTCTCAGTAGATCTGATCTCAGTGTTTCTCAGTAGATCTGATCTCAGTGTTTCTCAGTAGATCTGATCTCAGTGTTTCTCAGTAGATCTGATCTCAGTGTTTCTCAGTAGATCCAGTAGATCTGATCTCAGTGTTTCTCAGTAGATCTGATCTCAGTGTTTCTCAGTAGATCTGATCTCAGTGTTTCTCAATAGATCTGATCTCAGTGTTTCTCAGTAGATCTGATCTCAGTGTTTCTCAGTAGATCTGATCTCAGTGTTTCTCAATAGATCTGATCTCAGTGTTTATCAGTGTTTCTCAGTAGATCTGATCTCAGTGTTTCTCAGTAGATCTGATCTCAGTGTTTCTCAGTAGATCTGATCTCAGTGTTTCTCAGTGTTTCTCAGTGTTTCTCAGTAGATCTGATCTCAGTGTTTTTCAGTGTTTCTCAGTAGATCTGAAATCAGTGTTTCTCAATAGATCTGATCTCAGTGTTTCTCAGTAGATCCAGTAGATCTGATCTCAGTGTTTCTCAGTAGATCTGATCTCAGTGTTTCTCAGTAGATCTGATCTCAGTGTTTCTCAATAGATCTGATCTCAGTGTTTATCAGTAGATCTGATCTCAGTGTTTCTCAGTAGATCTGATCTCAGTGTTTCTCAGTAGATCTGATCTCAGTGTTTCTCAGTAGATCTGATCTCAGTGTTTCTCAGTAGATCTGATCTCAGTGTTTCTCAATAGATCTGATCTCAGTGTTTATCAGTAGATCTGATCTCAGTGTTTCTCAGTAGATCTGATCTCAGTGTTTCTCAGTAGATCTGATCTCAGTGTTTCTCAGTAGATCTGATCTCAGTGTTTCTCAGTAGATCTGATCTCAGTGTTTCTCAATAGATCTGATCTCAGTGTTTCTCAGTAGATCTGATCTCAGTGTTTCTCAGTAGATCTGATCTCAGTGTTTCTCAGTAGATCTGATCTCAGTGTTTCTCAATAGATCTGATCTCAGTGTTTCTCAGTAGATCTGATCTCAGTGTTTCTCAGTAGATCTGATCTCAGTGTTTCTCAGTAGATCTGATCTCAGTGTTTCTCAGTAGATCTGATCTCAGTGTTTCTCAATAGATCTGATCTCAGTGTTTCTCAGTAGATCTGATCTCAGTGTTTCTCAGTAGATCTGATCTCAGTGTTTCTCAATAGATCTGATCTCAGTGTTTATCAGTAGATCTGATCTCAGTGTTTATCAGTGTTTATCAGTGTTTCTCAGTAGATCTGATCTCAGTGTTTAGCAGTGTTTCTCAAAAGATCTGATCTCAGTGTTTATCAGTGTTTCTCAGTGTTTCTCAGTAGATATGATCTCAGTGTTTCTCAGTAGATCTAATCTCATTGTTTCTCAGTAGATCTGATCTCAGTGTTTATCAGTGTTTCTCAAAAGATCTGATCTCAGTGTTTAGCAGTGTTTCTCAGTGTTTCTCAGTAGATATGATCTCAGTGTTTCTCAGTAGATCTAATCTCATTGTTTCTCAGTAGATCTAATCTCATTGTTTCTCAGTAGATCTGATCTCAGTGTTTCTCAGTAGATCTGATCTCAGTGTTTCTCAGTGTTTCTCAGTAGATCTGATCTCAGTGTTTCTCAGTAGATCTGATTTCAGTGTTTCTCAGTAGATCTGATTTCAGTGTTTCTCAGTGTTTCTCAGTGTTTCTCTGCGTTTCTCAGTGTTTCTCAGTAGATCTGATCTCAGTGTTTCTCAATAGATCTGATCTCAGTGTTTCTCAGTAGATCTGATTTCAGTGTTTCTCAGTGTTTCTCAGTAGATCTGATCTCATTGTTTCTCAGTAGATCTGATCTCAGTGTTTCTCAGTAGATCTGATCTCAGTGTTTCTCAGTAGATCTGATCTCAGTGTTTCTCAGTGTTTCTCAGTAGATCTGATCTCAGTGTTTCTCAGTAGATCTGATCTCAGTGTTTCTCAGTAGATCTGATTTCAGTGTTTCTCAGTGTTTCTCAGTAGATCTGATCTCATTGTTTCTCAGTAGATCTGATCTCAGTGTTTCTCAGTAGATCTGATCTCATTGTTTCTCAATAGATCTGATCTCAGTGTTTCTCAGTAGATCTGATCTCAGTGTTTCTCAGTAGATCAGATATCAGTGTTTCTCAGTAGATCAGATATCAGTGTTTCTCAGTAGATCTGATCTCAGTGTTTCTCAGTAGATCTGATCTCAGTGTTTCTCAGTAGATCTGATCTCAGTGTTTCTCAGTAGATCTGATCTCAGTGTTTCTCAGTAGATCTGATCTCAGTGTTTATCAGTGTTTCTCAGTAGATCTGATCTCAGTGTTTCTCAGATCTCAGTGTTTATCAGTGTTTCTCAGTAGATCAGATATCAGTGTTTCTCAGCTCGTGTTTTCAAAAGATTGATTCAGAGTTTTCAGCTGTTTCTAGTAGATATGATATCTGTGTTTCTCAGTTGGATCTGATCTCAGTGTTTATCAGTAGATATGATCTCAGTGTTTTCGTAGATATGATTCAGTGTTTCTCAAAGATCTGATTCTCAGTGTTTATTCAGTGATGTCTCAGTGTTCTCAGTAGATATGATCTGTGTTTTCAGTAGATCTAATCTCAGGTGTTTCTCAGTAGAATCTGATCTCGTGTTTCTCAGTGTTTTTTCAGTAGATCTGTTCTCAGTGTTTCTCAGTCGGATCTGATCTCAGTGTTTTCAGTATATCTGATCTCAGTGTTCTCAGTAGATCTGATTCAAGTGATTCTCAATCAGATCTGATTTCAGTGTTTATCAGTGTTTCTCAGTGATCTGATCTCAGTGTATTCTTCAGTATATCTGTTCTCGGGTTTCCAGTTAGATCTGATTCAGTGTTCTCAATAGATCTGATCTCTGAGTTTATCAGTGTTTCTCAGTGGTTCTGATCTCAGTGGGTTCTTCCGTAAGATCTGATCTCAGGTTATTTCTCGGGTGTTTTCAGTAGATCTAATACTCTGTGTTTCTCAGTAGATCTGATCTCAGTGTTTCTCAGTAGAATCTGTTCTCAGTGTTCTCAGTAGATCTGATCTCAGTGTTTCTTCAGTGTTTCTCCGTGTTTCTCAGTGTTTCTCAGTAGATTGATCTCAGTGTTTATCAGTGTGTCTCCGTGTTTCTCAGTGTTTCTCATTAGTTCGATATCAGTGTTTCCGGTGTTTCTCAGTAGATCTGATCTCAGTGTTTCTCAGTAGATCTGATCTCTGTGTTTCTCAAGTAGATTTTCTGATATCAGTGTTTCTCAGTGTTTCTCCGTGTTTTCTCAGTGTTTCCTCAGTAGATCGGATCTCAGTTGTTTCTGGTGTTTTCTCAGTAGATCAGATCTCAGTGTTTTCTGTAGATCTGATCTCAGGTTTTCAGTAGATCTGACTCAGTTGTGTCTCAGTAGACTCAGTTTATCAGTGTTTCTCAGAAGATTAATCTCAGTGTTTCTCAGTAGGTAGATCAGATATCACGTGTTTCTCAGTGTTCTCAGTAGATCTGATCATCAAGCGTTTTCCTCAGTGTTTCTCATTAATTGATTCAGTGTTTCTCAGTAGACTCTGATCTCAGCGTGTTCAGTGTTCTCAGTAGATCTGATCTCAGTGTTTATCAGTGTTTCAGTAGTTCTGTTCTCAGTGTTTCTCAGATCTCAGTGTTTTCAGTAGATCCTGATCTCAGTGTTTTATCTGTGTTTCTTTAGTAGATCAGATATCCGTGTTTCTCAGTAGATTCTGATTCGTGATTCTCAGTGTTTTTCAGTAGTTGATCTCTGTGTTTCTTCAGATCTCAGTGTTCTCAGTAGACTGTGATCTCAGTGTTTCTCTGTAGATCTGTTCTCAGTGTTTCTCAGTAGATCTGATCTCAGTGATTTCTCAGTTGAATCTGATTCAGTGTTCTCATAGATCCTAGATCTCTGTGTTTATCAGTTGATCTGTTCTCAAGTGTTTCTCAGTAGATCTTGATCCTCAGTGTTTCTCAATAGATCTGTCTCAGTGTTTATCAGTAGATCTGATCTCATTTGTTTTTCGGATGGTTTCTCAGTAGATCTCGATCTCAGTGGTTTCTCAAAAGATCTGATCTCAGTGGTTTATCAGTGTTTCTCAGTGTTTCTTCAGTAGATTGCTCTCAGTGTTTCTCTGCTAGACATCTGATTCAGTGTTTCTCATTAGATCTGATCCAGTGTTTTTCAGTAGATTGATTTCGCTGTGTTTATCAGTGTTTTTTTCAGTGTTCTCAGTAGATCTGATCTTCAGTGTTTCTCAAAAGATCTGATCTCAAGTGGTTTTCACGTGTTTTCAGTGTTCGCAGTCTTTCTCACGTAGATCTGATCTGTGTTTTCGTAGATCTAATCTCAGTGTTTATCAGTTAGATCTGATCTCGATGTTTTATCAGTAGATCCTGTGATCTCTGTGATTATCTATAGATCTGATCTACAGGGTTTTATCAGTAGATCTGATCTCAGTGTGTCACAGTGTTTATCAGTGGATTCTCAGTAGATCTGATCTCAGTGTTTCTCAAAAGATTTGATCCTCAGTGTTTACCAGTGTTTTCAGAAGATCTAATTCATTGTGTCTCAGTAGATCTGATCTCAGTGTTTCTCAGTAGATCTGATCTCAGTTGATTGATCTCAGTGTTTCTCAGTAGATTGATCTCAGTGTTTCAATATAGATTGATTCAGTGTTTCTTCATAGATCTGTCTCTGTGTTTATCAGTTGATTGATAATCAGTTGTTTATCAGTGTTATCAGTTGTTTCTCGTAGATCTGATCTCAGTGTTTATCAGTGATCTGATCTCAGTGGTTTCTCAGTAGATCTGATATCAGTGGTTTCTCATAGATCTGATATCGTGTTTTCGTGTTTCACAGTAGATCTAATCTCTGGGTTTCTCGTAGATTGATCTCAGTGTTTCTCAGTAGATCTGATCTCAGTGTTTCTCAGTAGATCTGAATCTGTGTTCTCTCAGTTGTATGATCTCAGGGTTATCAGTAGATTCTGAATCTCAGTGTTTATCAGTGTTTATCAGTGTTTTCAGTAGAATCGGATCTCAGTGTTTTCTCAAAAAGATTGAATCTCAGTGTTTCTCAGGTGTTCCTCCAGTAGATTATGATTTCAGTGTTCTCTCTGTAGATCTGATCTCAGTGTTTCTTCAGTAGATATGCGCATGCTCAGTGTTTCTCAGTAGATCTGTCTACAGTGTTTCTCAATAGATCTGATTTCAGTGGTTTATCAGATAGATAGGATCTCAGTGGTTGATCAGTGTTTATCAGTGTTTCTCAAGTAGTAATCGGATCTCTGTGTTTCTCAAAAAGATATGATCTCAGTGTTTATAGTGTTTCCAGTGTTTTCAGTGATATGATCTGTGTTTCTCAGTAGATCTAATTCTCAGTGGTTATCAGTAGATTGATCTCAGTGTTTCTCAGTGTTTTTCAGTAGATCGATCTCAGTTGTTGCTCAGTAGATTCTGATATCAGTGTTTCTCAGTATTTCTGATCTCACGTGTGTCTCAGTTGATCTGATATCTGTGTTTTATCAGTAGATTGATCTCAGTGTTTCTCATGTAGATCTCGATCGCTGTGTTATCGCAATAGATAGATCTCATGTGTGATCAGTGTTTATCAGTGGATATGATCGAAGTGTGTCTCAGTTTATACTCCACGATTCAGTGTTTTCAGTAGATCCTTGATCTCAGGTTTGCAATTATAGATCTGATATCCCTGTGTGTATCTGGGTTTCTCAGTGGTCTGATCTCAGTGTTTCTCAGTAGTTTGTTCTCTGTGTTTCTCAGTGTTTATCAGTAGATCTAATCTCTGTGTTTCTCAGTCAGATTGATTCAGTGTGTCTCAGCTTGTTGGATCTCAGTGTTTTCAGTAGATCTTGATCTCTAGTGTTTCTAAGTAGATTGATCTCAGTGGTTCTCAGTGTTTCGTCAGCTAGAATCTCGAATCTCAGTGTTTATCAGTGTTTCTCTGTAGATTGATCTCACGTGTTTCTCAGATCCTCAGGTGTTTCTCAGTAGATTCTAGATCTCAGTGTTTATCAGGGTTTCTTAGTAGATAGATATCAGGTTTCTCGTAGATCTGTTTCAGTGTTTCTCAGTGTTTTCAGTAGATCTGATTTCAGTGTTTCTCAGAATATCGTGTTTCCTCAGTAGATGTGAATCTAGTGTTTCTCAGTATGATCTGATATCTGTGTTTCTAAGTAGTTCGATCATCAGTGTTTCTCTAGTAGTAGATTGATCTCAGTGTTTCTCAATAGATCTGATCTCTCAGTGTTTTTCAGTAGATGCTGGATCCTCAGGGTTTATCTGTAGATTGATCTCTGTGTTTTCTCAATTAGATCTGATCTCAGTGTTGATAAGTAGATTCTGATTCTCAGTGTTTATTCAGTGGTTTTCAGGAGATCTGATCTCAGTGTGTCTCAAAAGATCTGATTCGTGTTTTATCAGTGTTCTCAGTGTTCTCAGTAGATTGAATCTCAGTTGTGTTTCTCAGTAGATCTGATCTCTGTGTTTCTCATGGATCTCGATCTCAGTGTTTTCAGTAGATTGTGATTCAGTGGTTTATCAGTGTTTATCAGTGGTTTCTCAGGAGATTGATTCAGTGTTTCATCAAAAGATATGACTTCAAGGTTTATCATTGTTTATCAGTGTTTTTCAGTCTTTTCAGTTAGATCTGATCTGTGTTTCTCCGTAGATCTAATCTCAGTGTTTCTCAGTAGATCTGATCTCTGGTTTTCAGTTGAATCTGATCTCAGTGTTTCTCAATTGTCTTCAGATCTACAGTGTTTATCAGTTAGTTCTGATCTACCAGTGCTTTATCTGTCGTTTCCTAAGTAGATTTATTCAGTGTTTCTCAAAAGATCTGATCTCAGTGTTTACCATGTGTTCTCAGTAGATCTAATCTCATTGTTTTCTCAGTTGATCTGATTCAGGTGTTTCTCAGTAGATCTGATCTCAGTTGATTGTTTCTCAGTGGTTTCTCAGTAGATCTGTCTCAGTGTTTTCAAATAGCTCTGAATCCTCGCTGTTTCTCAATAGATCTGCTCTCAGTGTTTATCAGTTGATCTGATCTCAGTGTTTATTCAGTGTTTATCAGTGTTTTCTCAGTAGATCTGATCTCAGTGTTTCTCAAGTTGATCTGAATCTTCAGTGTTTCTCAGTGATCTGTACTCAATTGTTTCTCAATTAGATCTGATCTCAGGTTTCTCAGTGTTTCTCAGTAGATCTAATCTCTGTGATTCTCCAGTAGATCTGATCTCAGTGTTTCTCAGTAGATCTGATCTTCAGTGTTTCTCAGTAGATCTGATCTGGTGTTTCTCAGTTGATCTGAATTCAGTTGTTTATCAGTAGATTGATCTCAGTGTTGATCAGTGTTTCTCAGTGTTTCTTCAGTAGATTGATTCTCAGTGTTTCTCAATTAAAGAATCTGATCTCAGTGTTTCTCAGTCGTTTCTCAGTAGATCTGATCTCAGTGTTTCTCAGTAGATCTGATCTCAGTGTTTCCAGTAGATTGATCTCAGTGTTTCTCAGTAGTATCTGATCTCAGTGCTTTCTCAGTAGATCGATCTCCCAGAGTTTTTCTCAATAGATCTGTTTTTCAGTGTTTATCAAGTAGATAGATCTCAGTGTTTATCAGTGTTTTATCAGTGTTTCTCAGTAGATCTTTCTCATTGTTTCTCAAAAGCATCTGATCTCAGTTGTTTATCAGGTTGTCAGTGTTTCTCAGTAGATATGATCTGTGTTTCTCAGTAGATTAATCTCGTGTTCTCAGTATGAATCTGATCTCAGTGTTTCTCAGTGATTTTCAGTGATCTGATCTCAGTGTTTTCAGTAGATCTGATCTCAGTGTTTCTCAGTATATATGGAGCTCAGTGTTTCTCAGTAGATCTGAATCTCAGTGTTTCTCAGTAGATCTGATCTCAGTGTTTTCTCAATAGATCTGATCTCAGTGTTTTCAGTGTTTCTCAGTGGATTCTGATCTCAGTGATTCTCAGTATATCTGATCTCAGTGTTTCTCAGTAGATTGATCTCTGTGTTTCTCAATAAGGATCCGATTCAGTGTTTATCAGTGTTTCTCAGTGGATCTGATCTCAGTGTTCTCAGTAGATCTGATCTCAGTGTTTTCAGTGTTTCTCAGTAGATCTAATCTCTGTGTTTTCTCATTAGATCTGATCTCAGTGTTTGCTCAGTTGATCTGATCTCATGTGTTTCTCAGTAGAAATGATTCAGTGTTTTCAGTAGATCTGATCTCTAGTGTTTTCAGTGATTCTCCGCCGCCCCCCCCCCCCCCCCGCGTTTCTCGGTGGTTTTCAGTAGATCTGATCTCAGTGTTTCTCAGTAGATATGATCTCAGTGTTTTTCAGTAGATCTGATATCAGTGTTTCTCAGTGTTTCTCAGTGTTTCTCAGTGTTTCTCAGTAGATCGGATCTCAGTGTTTCTCGGTATGTTTTCAGTAGATCAGGATATCAGTGTTTCTAGTTGATCGGATCTCAGCGTTTCAGTGTTTTTCAGTAGATTCTGATCTCAGTTGTTTCTCAGTTAGTATTTAGTTACATTTTTAGATTTTTTTTATAGTTTAGTAGTTTATATTAGATTTTTTTTCTAATTTTTTTAGATCAGATATCAGTGTTTCTCAGTAGAATCTATTCTCTGTGTTTCTCAGTAGATCAGAATCAGTGTTTCTCAGTGTTTCTCAGTGATCTGATCTCAGCGTTTCTCAGTGTTTCTCAGTAGAATCTGATCTCAGTGTTTCTCAGTTAGATTGATCTCAGCGTTTATCAGTGTTTTAAGTAGATCTGATCTCTGTGTTTCTCAGTAGATCTGGTCTCAGTGTTTATCAGTGGTTTCTCAGTAGATCTGATCTCAGTGTTTCTCAGATTCTCAGTGTTTCTCAGTAGGATCTGATCTCAGTGTTTATAGTGTGTCTTAGTAGATCAGATATCAGTGTTTCTCAGTAGATCTGATTTCAGTGTTGTTTCTCAGTGTTTTTCGTAGAATCTGATCTCAGTGTTTCTCATATCTCAGTGTTCTCAGTTGATGTGATCTCAGTGTTTCTCAGTAGATCTGATCTCAGTGTTTCTCAGTAGATTGATCTCAGTGTTTCTCAGTAGATATGTAGATTGATTCTCTGTGTTTTCGTTAGATTGATATCCAGGGTGTTTCTCAGTAGATCTGATATCAGTGTTTCTATCACAGCAAATGAGATTCCTTGAGAGTTTCAGAGAAGAGAGGAGAGAGTCGAGGAAGAAATGTGGAAGAAAGAGGATGGCCAAATGGTGGTAGTGTGTTCATTGTGTTTCGGATAGGGGTGACCAGACGTTACGAAAAAATTCGGGGACAGTCCTGAAATCTAGCTGTTATCCCGAATCCTTTTTATAAAGCTCGTATATTTAAGTTAAGTTTATTTCACTTTAATGACAATTAATAGGTATTTCCATTGCATGAAATAACTGAACATAATCATACCAGGGGACCGCGGGTCTTAAAAGCCTGATAAGTCTTGAATTGATCATCTAAATTAAGGCCTTAAAAGCTTGAAGTTAGTATCAATGTCTTGGATTTCGTTCCAAAGGTTCTTATTTAGTTTTTACCAAAGTAATGTAACTGCAGTTTGACTAAAAGTTGACAAAAAAATATGCAAAGGACTTTTCGTCATACATACTATAAAAAACAGGATGATGACTCAAATGTGATTAAGACAATAAGCTTTTCGTCTGAAGACTAAGACTAAATCAAAAAAATGGCTGCCAAAACATTAACACTGGCCTACACACACGTGACGCCATACAATGCTGTTGCGTATGTATTAATATATGAAGATATATATATTCAATCTAATATTTAATTCAAGTAACCTTCTTGTACATTATTATTTTCTAGGGTTTAAAATGTATACAGATTTGACATTTTCCCTCATACTTCTGTCGGAATGGGTACGAGATGGCATTGAATTTCATTTGAAATGGTATTAAAAGGTCTTAAAAAAGCTTGAATTAAGTTGGCGGTTTGGGGGTTACCCTGCATACAAGCTTGAGTAAAAAATGTTCATTCTAGAAGAAAATTTTCAGATGGCACCTTAGAGGCTTTTGCATCTGAAGTCTTCATTATTAAGAAGTCATTATATACAGTAAATGTTACTAATTATTATTACTAATTTATATAATTAATTACCAATTTTATATTAATTTTATAATTGAATATTAAATTAATAATTATTAATTAATCCAGATTAAGTACATCATGTGCCTATTTTATGTCTTTATAAATTTACTTATAATATATTTAATTTGTACCCCCAAATTAATTTCTACATTTAATACATTAATTTCATATATTTGTTTAATTAATATTATATTTATTTAAGATATAATTGATTAATTTTTTTACAACATTGAATTATATGATATATATTTTTTGTTATGGATATTGTTATATATATATTTTTTTTTCTTTAAATAATTTATTTATTAAATATAACAATTGGATTCTCTTAAAAATATATTAATTTAATTGATATGAATTATTAATTAATCAGCATTAAGTAAATCTATGGGAATTATTTTATTATATTTTTTATGATTAATATTGCACCGATTCCTAGAAACTGATTGCGAGGCGTGTATTCAGCGTGTTGGTTGTGGTACTGTTTCTGAGCGTTTGGAGGTTCGTCGCTGTGCAGCCGGGCGTTGAAAACACACACACCAGGGTCCGCTGTGGATCTGTGGTGAAGCAAAGAAAGTGCTGACAAACAGGCAGAACCACATCCAGCAGCAGACACATGTTACACCAACACGCACAACACAACACACACACTCTCACTTCAACACACTCATCTCTCTCACACACACACACACTCACATTCAATCACTCACCAAACACTCTCATCACCCACACACTCAATTCCCCACCAACCCACACACACACACTCATCATTCATCACTCATCACTCCCCATAACTCACACACACACGCGACACAACACACACGCACACAACACACACACACACACACTCACTCACTCACTCTCTCACACACAAACACACACACACACTCACATTCCAATCACTCACACAACACTGCACACACACACTCACATTCAATCACTCACACAAACACTCACTCACACACAACACACACTCACACTCACATTCAATCACTCCCACACTCACTCTCACACACACACGCACACACACAAACACACACACTCTCACACGACGTACACATATCATCACTCTCTCACACACACTACGCACGCACACACACACACACACACTTCACTCTTCAACACTCAATCTTCACACACACACAAACTACATTCAATCATCACAATACATCTCACTCACAAACACACTCACATTCAATCACTCACACACACACACACACTCAATCATTCACTCACTCACTCACTAAACTCACACACACACGCACACAACACACGCAAACAATACACACACACTCACTCATCACTCATTCACTCCTCTCACACACAACACACACACACTCACTCACTCACTCACTCTCTCACTCACACACCACCACACACACTCCACAACACTCAATTAATCATCAACAAACACTCAACAACACACACTCACATTCAATCACTCTCACACTCACTCTCACTCACAACAACACACACACACAAACCACACTCACACAACACCACACAACACATTCAATCATCACACACCACACTCTCACTCACACACACAATTCAATTCACTCACTCACAGACACCACTCTCACTCACACACAACACACACCACCACACACACACTCACAACACCACACACACAAAACACATCTGAATCTGAGGGTGAAAAAAAAAGGAAAATTGAGAATATTGTCTATAAAGTTGTGCATTTATGTTGGCGAGTTGTGCTGCATTCACTCACAAAAATAAATGTTTTATATTTTTTACGGGGTCGAATAGAAAAATGTACAAACAATATCATTCATTGAACATGATCTTTACTTATGTCCTAATGATTTGGGGCATAAAATGAAAAATCTATAATTC
The DNA here is from genome assembly GCA_030578275.1 of Meda fulgida. Lineage (NCBI taxonomy): Eukaryota > Metazoa > Chordata > Actinopteri > Cypriniformes > Leuciscidae > Meda > Meda fulgida. The sequence continues at coordinate 33,659,111 of CM060632.1, read as the reverse complement.
TGACCCATATAATGGGCGTTCATGCCTCAGATACTCGCGTGCGGCTCGAGACTGGTGTTGTGGTTCAGGGTCACAGACGTCATAAAAGAGCTGTCCCGTCATTCTATAATTCCCTTGAAACGGGTTCAATTTCTCCCAATTATGACCAGAAATTGATAAATATTAGTCTGCTGTTTAATAAACAATTAAAGAACCGATTTACAGAGATATAGTTTATTATGCGGCAAACAGCCACGGAAAATCTGTATATTCGTCAAAAATATATTCTGATTTAAAGCTTTGTGACGCATTCAATTCACGTTTATCTGTAGCGCTTTTCACAACACACATATTTCAAAGGCGCTTTACTGAAGTGCATGATCGACCAACCATTAAGTTACAGAGATCTGCAATTGATGTTAGTATTTCTGAAATGTACATATACAAACACCAGTTAGCGAAAAAAGTAATATTTAAACAATTGTAGTTATGACGCTTTAGAAAGATTGTAGCATTGGTGCATGATGTTCATTTAAATAACACAAACTCTCCCGATCACTCGTTTAGCGTTCAGTTGAAACACATTCAGATTCATTCGTTTTATTCTTCTAGACGAGTCACGTTACAGCGAGGTGAACAGCGCCAGCAGGTAGTGCTTACTTCAGCAACGTTTCCTCGGAGAGGTCAGCGTTTCACAGAGGGAAGTGCATCGGTGGCGTTTGGGATATCGACGGACGCTCAGCATCATTGATTACTTTAATCAGAATTAAGTACAGCTATTGAATCATTTTAGATTATATTTAGTTAATTTAGTGTTACATGAATTTTATTATTAATAAAACATTATTAAATGTAATAATAAATAAGTTTAATTCACAATTAAGTCAAGTTATTATAACATTTCTTATGTAAAATAAATCTATTATAATAGAGATTTATTCAGGAATTAAGTAGAATTATTATCAATAAATATATTATAATGTATATAAAATTAAATGTATTGTTAATTAATTTTATTTAGATTATTACGTTGAATCTTTTGTTAATAAAACATTAGTATATGTAAAATATATGAGTATTAATTCATGTTAATTTAAATTATTAATAGGATTTAATTTTACAATTATTAAGTAGAATAAGAATTAGGTTAGAATCATTAAGTCGTCTTATGATGCGTGTTAAAAGTGAGTGTGTGTGTGTGTGCGCTCTGTTCCAGGTGTGAGCGAGCGGCTGGGACGGAGTGTGTATTGTGCGACTTACTCCAACACTGGGGATTTACTCCGTCTTTACGAGTGGATCCTGCGCTGGAACTCCATCGGGAAGCTCTTCACCAGCCAGGAGGGGACCGGCCCCCCCCCCCCCCCCTAGGATAGAGAAAATGCAAAAAACAGGTAGAAAAACCAGCAAAAACATCACAGAAAGTTTGCTTTTGTTTTTATAAATGCAAGTTTTCTTATTAAATTCTTATGTTGGCACCTTTTTACTAATTTTAGTATTTTAATAAAAAATACTCCAGCAATGCTGTCGATTTTGAATTGCACATGTTTGTCTTAAAGCACTTAAAAACCAAAATATATAGAACATAAAAACATTAACAGCTGGGTTTCTCCACAGGGTACTATAATGTGGCCTTTAGATCAGAGGGTTTTAATGAAAGTAGCCATGATTTACTCACAAGTCATCTTAGGTGTATGACAGTTGAGTTATATTTAATAAACACCGACGCTCTCTGAGCTTTATAAGGGCAGTGGATTGCAACAATTCAGATTGAAGCTCAAAAAGTGCATCTATCCATCATAAAAGTGCATCTATTCCCATAAAGTTGGCATCTGGTCATCATTAAAAGTGCATCTGTCCATCATAAAAAAGATGATGGTTTGATGCACTTTTATAGTGGACAGATGCATTTTTATGATGGACAGTTGCTCGTTTTTATGGTGATAGTATCACTGTTCGTTATGGTGATAGATGCACTTTTAGGATGGACAGATGCACTTTTATGTGAATAGAGGCACTTTTAAGAAGGGATAGATGCCCACTTTTATGGTGAATAGACGGCACTTTTATGAAGGATAGATGCCACTTTTATGCTGGATAGATGCCTTTTATGATGGCAGATGCATTTTATTTTTTATGATGGAACGATGCACTTTTATGGTGAATTGACGCACTTTTATGATGGACAGATGCACTTTTATGGTGAATAGACGCACCTTTATGATGACAGATGCACTTTTATTGTGTAATAGACTCACTTTTATGAAGGAAAGATGCACTTTTATGAATGGACTGATTGCACTTTTAGGATGGACAGATGCACTATTTATGATGGACGTGCACTTTTATGGTGAATTAGACGCACTTTTATGATGGGCAGATGCACTTTTATGATGGACAGATGCACTTTTATGGTGAATAGATGCCACTTTTATGATGGACAGATGCACTTTTATGGTGAATAGACGCACTTTTATGATGACAGATGCACTTTTATGGTGAATGACTGCACTTAGATGCGACTGATGCACTTTTATGGTTAGAGATGCCTTTTATGATGACAGAGGTCACTTTTATGGTTGAATAGAAGCACTTTTATGATGACAGATGCATTTTATGATGGTTTGATTGCTCTTTTATTGATGGTCAGATGCACTTTTATGGTGAATAGATGCACTTTTTATGATGCAGATGACTTTTTTGGTGAATATAGACGCACTTTTATGATGGACAGATGCACTTTATGATGGGACAGATGCATTTTATGGTGAATTGATGCACTTTTATGGTGAATAGACGACTTTTATGATGCGACAACGATGCCTTTTATGATGGACAGATTGCACTTTTTTGATGACAGATGCAATTTTATGATTGGGACAGATGCACTTTTATGATGGAAGATGCACTTTTATGGGTGTATAGATTGCCACTTTTATGATGGATAGATGACACTTTATGGTGAATAGACGCACTTGTATGATGGATAGAGCCCTTTTATGTGGACTAGATGCACTTTTATGATGGACAGATGCACTTTTATGCTGGACAGATGCACTTTTATGATGGACAGATGACACATTTTCTGTTGGACAGATGCAACTTTTATTTTTTTATGATGGACAGATGCACTTTATATGGTGAATATAGACGCAACTTTTATGATGGAACCAAGATGCACTTTTTGGTGAATAGGACGCCAACTTTTTTGCGACAGATGCACTTTTTTATTGTGATTAGACGCACTTTTATGATGGACAGATGCACTTTTATGATGGACAGATGCACATTATGATGGACGATGCACTTTTATGGAGAATAGACGCACTTTTATGATGGGACAGATGCACTTTTATGATGACGGACAGATGCAGTTTAAGGTGAATAGATGCACCTTTTTATGATGGACAGATGCACTTTTATGGTGACATAGACGCATTTTATGATGACAGATGCACTTTAGGTGAATTGGACGCACTTATGATGGAGATGCTCTTTTATGGTTATAGATGCACTTTTTATGATGACAGAATGCACTGATTTATGGTGAATAGCATGCACTTTGATGATGGACAGATGCACTTTATGATGGATTAGATGCACTTTTATGATGGACAGATGCACTTTTATGGTGAATAGATGCTTTTATGGGCGGGGGGATGACAGATGCATTTTATGGTTGAATAGACGCATTTTATGATGGACAGATGCACTTCTTTGATGCGACAGATGCACTTTTATGGTGAATAGATGCACTTTAATTGGTGAATAGACGCACTTTTATGATGGGACAGATGCTTTTTATGATGGACAGATGAACTTTTATGGTTGGACAGATGCTCTTTTTATGATGGAAGATGCAATTTATGATGGACAGATGCATTTTATGGTGAATAGATGCACGTTTATGGTGAATAGACGCACTTTTATGATGGACAGATGCACTTTTATGTGGACAGATGACTTTATGATGGACAGATGCTCTTTTAGCTGGACAGATGCACTTTTATGATGGTCAGATGCCTTTTATGGTGAATAGATGCACTTTTATGATGGATAGATGCACTTTTATGGTGAATAGACGCACTTTTATGATGGATAGATGCACTTTTATGATGGACAGATGCACTTTTATGATGGACAGATGCACTTTTATTTTTTATGATGGACAGATGCACTTTTATGGTGAATAGACGCACTTTTATGATGGACAGATGCACTTTTATGGTGAATAGACGCACTTTTATGATGACAGATGCACTTTTATTGTGAATAGACGCACTTTTATGATGGACAGATGCACTTTTATGATGGACAGATGCACTTTTATGATGGACAGATGCACTTTTATGGTGAATAGACGCACTTTTATGATGGACAGATGCACTTTTATGATGGACAGATGCACTTTTATGGTGAATAGATGCACTTTTATGATGGACAGATGCACTTTTATGGTGAATAGACGCACTTTTATGATGACAGATGCACTTTTATGGTGAATAGACGCACTTATGATGGACAGATGCACTTTTATGGTTAATAGATGCACTTTTATGATGACAGATGCACTTTTATGGTGAATAGATGCACTTTTATGATGACAGATGCACTTTTATGATGGATAGATGCACTTTTATGATGGACAGATGCACTTTTATGGTGAATAGATGCACTTTTATGATGACAGATGCACTTTTATGGTGAATAGACGCACTTTTATGATGGACAGATGCACTTCTATGATGGACAGATGCACTTTTATGGTGAATAGATGCACTTTTATGGTGAATAGACGCACTTTTATGATGGACAGATGCACTTTTATGATGGACAGATGAACTTTTATGATGGACAGATGCACTTTTATGATGGACAGATGCACTTTATGATGGACAGATGCACTTTTATGGTGAATAGATGCACTTTTATGATGGACAGATGCACTTTTATGGTGAATAGACGCACTTATGATGGATAGATGCACTTTTATGATGGATAGATGCACTTTTATGATGGATAGATGCACTTTTATGATGGACAGATGCACTTTTATGGTGAATAGATGCACTTTTATGATGACAGATGCACTTTTATGGTGAATAGACGCACTTTTTTTTTGATGGACAGATGCACTTCTATGATGGACAGATGCACTTTTATGGTGAATAGACGCACTTTTATGATGGACAGATGCACTTTTATGATGGACAGATGAACTTTTATGATGGACAGATGCACTTTTATGATGGACAGATGCACTTTTATGATGGACAGATGCACTTTATGATGGATAGATGCACTTTTATGGTGAATAGACGCACTTTTTTAATGACAGATGCACTTTTATGGTGAATAGACACTTTTATGATGGATAGATGCACTTTTATGATGGATAGATGCACTTTTATGATGGACAGATGCACTTTTATGATGGACAGATGCACTTTTATGGTGAATAGATGCACTTTTATGATGGATAGATGCACTTTTATGATGGATAGATGCACTTTTATGATGGACAGATGCACTTTTATGATGGACAGATGCACTTTTATGGTGAATAGATGCACTTTTATGATGACAGATGCACTTTTATGGTGAATAGATGCACTTTTATGGTGAATAGACGCACTTTTATGATGGACAGATGCACTTTTATGATGGACAGATGCACTTTTATGATGGATAGATGAACTTTTATGATGGACAGATGCACTTTATGATGGATAGATGCACTTTTATGGTGAATAGACGCACTTTTTTAATGACAGATGCACTTTTATGGTGAATAGACACACTTTTATGATGGATAGATGCACTTTTATGATGGATAGATGCACTTTTATGATGGACAGATGCACTTTTATGATGGACAGATGCACTTTTATGGTGAATAGACACACTTTTATGATGGATAGATGCACTTTTATGATGGATAGATGCACTTTTATGATGGACAGATGCACTTTTATGATGGACAGATGCACTTTTATGGTGAATAGATGCACTTTTATGATGACAGATGCACTTTTATGGTGAATAGATGCACTTTTATGGTGAATAGACGCACTTTTATGATGGACAGATGCACTTTTATGATGGATAGATGAACTTTTATGATGGACAGATGCACTTTATGATGGACAGATGCACTTTTATCATGGACAGATGAACTTTTATGATGGACAGATGAACTTTTATGATGGACAGATGAACTTTTATGATGGACAGATGCACTTTTATCATGGACAGATGAACTTTTATGATGGACAGATGAACTTTTATGATGGATAGATGCACTTCTATGATGGACAGATGCACTTTTATGATGGATAGATGCACTTTTATGATGCACTTTATGATGGACAGATGCACTTTTATCATGGACAGATGAACTTTTATGATGGACAGATGCACTTTTATGATGGACAGATGAACTTTTATGATGGACAGATGCACTTTAATGATGGATAGATGCACTTTT
>CM060632.1:33640148-33647648 GCA_030578275.1 Meda fulgida | reverse complement strand
AGGCGCCGCCGCCGGCTCTCGCTAGCTCTGTGGAGTGGAGCACGTCGCTAGAGAGATCAACCAGCGCTAAATGCAGCGCTGCCGACAACGAGGAAGACGACGATGATGATGATGATGAAGAGGACGTGTTCTGCCCTTCATTCCTGTGAGATTTATGCTGTCTAATCATGTGTTTTGCACTAATAGTTAGGGGTAGTGCTGTCAAAAGGACCAGCTTCGGTACCAAGTCGGTACTGGAATTTAAAAAAAATGTGAGGCTTTGAGCGCTGAGCGTAATCGTAAACGCCTCTGATTGGCTGTCGTGTTCACGCGCTCATCGGATACGTCTGTGATTGGCTACAATGATCAGCGAACGGGAGCGTTTGAAAGTGTTTTAAGAATTAATTAATGTCATTAATGTATATTTACCACATGTTTTTGAAGCGCTAATCATTGTAGCCAATCACAGACGTATCTGATGAACGTGTGAGCACAACGGCCAATCAGAGCTGTTTATGATTCCGCTCAACAGCGCTCAAAGCGTCACATTTTTTAAATTTAAGTACCGACTAGTTAGGGGTGTGACGAGATCTCGCGGGACTACATTGTGACAAGATTTCTCGTCGAGTGAAAAGCTGTCGTGCGATATCGCCATGGCGGAGCGTGAGGGTGATATTAGCATAGAATATGCCACCGCTACATTCATATTACATTACGGTGTACACCGCGGCACTGTCGTTTTGCTGTTTTCATAAAAATAAAAAGCGCTAAAAACTATTGTAAACGTCTGCTCTGCTCATCCAGCACGAGTTGCAGTCGCACAGAGAAAAGTGAAAGTAAAACACGAGCTCACTGATGCGCGCAAATTAGGCTTCATACAATAGCCTGTCTCCCGATTTTAAACTTATCTCTGACCTGTGTAGTTGTGGCTCTGGTCTTTTATTTCTGTGTTCAATTTGTGGAAAGGACTTTGATTCACACACACTGCCTCAATCAGAAGTTCTGGAAGCTCATAACTCATGTAGTCAGTTGAGTTTGTGGTAAGGTAAGGTTTGAGATAAGGGTCTCGTCTCGTGAGGTAAGTGTCTCGTGTCGTGAGGTAAGGGTCTCGTCTCGTGAGAAGTGTCTCGTCTCGTGAGCAGTGTCTCGTCTCGTGAGATAAGTGTCTCGTCTCGTGAGAAGTGTCTCGTCTCGTGAGATAAGGGTCTCGTCTCGCCAGATAAGGGTCTCGTGTCGTGAGATAAGGGTCTCGTCTCGTGAGATAAGGGTCTCGTCTCGTGAGATAAGGGTCTCGTCTCGTGAGATAAGGGTCTCGTCTCGTGAGATAAGTGTCTCGTCTCGTGAGATAAGGGTCTCGTCTCGTGAGATAAGGGTCTCGTGAGATAAGTGTCTCGTCTCGTGAGATAAGTGTCTCGTCTCGTGAGAAGTGTCTCGTCTCGTGAGATAAGGGTCTCGTCTCGTGAGATAAGGGTCTCGTGTCGTGAGATAAGGGTCTCGTGTCGTGAGATGGGTCTCGTCTCGTGAGATAAGGGTCTCGTCTCGTGAGAAGTGTCTCGTCTCGTGAGATAAGGGTCTCGTCTCGTGAGATAAGGGTCTCGTCTCGTGAGATAAGGGTCTCGTCTCGTGAGATAAGGGTCTCGTCTCGTGAGATAAGGGTCTCGTCTCGTGAGATAAGGGTCTCGTGTCGTGAGATGGGTCTCGTCTCGTGAGATAAGGGTCTCGTCTCGTGAGAAGTGTCTCGTCTCGTGAGATAAGGGTCTCGTCTCGTGAGATAAGGGTCTCGTCTCGTGAGATAAGGGTCTCGTCTCGTGAGATAAGGGTCTCGTGTCGTGAGAAGTGTCTCGTCTCGTGAGATAAGGGTCTCGTCTCGTGAGATAAGGGTCTCGTCTCGTGAGATAAGGGTCTCGTGAGATAAGTGTCTCGTCTCGTGAGATAAGTGTCTCGTCTCGTGAGAAGTGTCTCGTCTCGTGGGAAGTGTCTCGTCTCGTGAGATAAGGGTCTCGTCTCGTGAGATAAGGGTCTCGTCTCGTGAGATAAGGGTCTCGTCTCGTGAGATAAGGGTCTCGTCTCGTGAGAAGTGTCTCGTCTCGTGAGATAAGGGTCTCGTGTCGTGAGATAAGGGTCTCGTCTCGTGAGATAAGTGTCTCGTCTCGTGAGAAGTGTCTCGTCTCGTGAGATAAGGGTCTCGTCTCGTGAGATGAGGGTCTCGTCTCGTGAGATAAGTGTCTCATCTCGTGAGATAAGGGTCTCGTCTCGTGAGATAAGGGTCTCGTCTCGTGAGATGGGTCTCGTCTCGTGAGATAAGGGTCTCGTCTCGTGAGATAAGGGTCTCGTCTCGTGAGATAAGTGTCTCGTCTCGTGAGAAGTGTCTCGTCTCATGAGATAAGGGTCTCGTCTCGTGAGATAAGGGTCTCGTCTCGTGAGATAAGGGTCTCGTCTCGTGAGATAAGGGTCTCGTCTTGTGAGATAAGGGTCTCGTCTCGTGAGATAAGGGTCTCGTGAGATAAGTGTCTCGTCTCGTGAGATAAGTGTCTCGTCTCGTGAGAAGTGTCTCGTCTCGTGAGAAGTGTCTCGTCTCGTGAGATAAGGGTCTCGTCTCGTGAGATAAGGGTCTCGTCTCGTGAGATAAGGGTCTCGTCTCGTGAGATAAGGGTCTCGTCTCGTGAGAAGTGTCTCGTCTCGTGAGATAAGGGTCTCGTGTCGTGAGATAAGGGTCTCGTCTCGTGAGATAAGTGTCTCGTCTCGTGAGATAAGGGTCTCGTGTCGTGAGATAAGGGTCTCGTCTCGTGAGATAAGTGTCTCGTCTCGTGAGAAGTGTCTCGTCTCGTGAGATAAGGGTCTCGTCTCGTGAGATGAGGGTCTCGTCTCGTGAGATAAGTGTCTCATCTCGTGAGATAAGGGTCTCGTCTCGTGAGAAGTGTCTCGTCTCGTGAGATAAGGGTCTCGTCTCGTGAGATAAGGGTCTCGTGTCGTGAGATAAGGGTCTCGTCTCGTGAGATAAGGGTCTCGTCTCGTGAGAAGGGTCTCGTCTCGTGAGATAAGGGTCTCGTCTCGTGAGATAAGGGTCTCGTCTCGTGAGATAAGTGTCTCGTCTCGTGAGAAGTGTCTCGTCTCATGAGATAAGGGTCTCGTCTCGTGAGATAAGGGTCTCGTCTCGTGAGATAAGGGTCTCGTCTCGTGAGATAAGGGTCTCGTCTCGTGAGATAAGGGTCTCGTGTCGTGAGATAAGGGTCTCGTGTCGTGAGATAAGGGTCTCGTGTCGTGAGATAAGGGTCTCGTCTCGTGAGATAAGGGTCTCGTCTCGTGAGGTAAGGGTCTCGTCTCCTGAGATAAGGGTCTCGTCTCGTGAGATAAGTGTCTCGTGTCGTGAGATAAGTGTCTCGTCTCGTGAGGTAAGGGTCTCGTCTCGTGAGGTAAGGGTCTCGTCTCGTGAGATAAGTGTCTCGTGTCGTGAGATAAGTGTCTCGTGTCGTGAGATAAGTGTCTCTTCTCGTGAGATAAGTGTCTCTTCTCGTGAGATAAGGGTCTCGTGTCGTGAGATAAGGGTCTCGTCTCGTCACACCTCTACTAATAGTGGGTGTTTGTGTTTCTGACCCGGCTCTGTTTCGACACACAGCCCTCCTGACAGCGACTCCGAGAGCGAAGTCATCTTTGATAACGCTGACGTCAGCAGCAGAGACAGTTTCCTACAGGTCAGTCATTAAATCTCGACACATTAACCCTGTAAAGCCAGACATCTGAATTAATAGTCAGAAATGTTTGATACATCAGGCTTTTATGGTTTTTATAGTCTAATATAGTGAGAATATGGAGGAAAAAAATCAGCAAAAATACATCTTTGACAACGCTGATGTCAGCAGAGACGGTTACACTTTATTTTACAGTGTCCTTGTTACATGTACTTACCATAGTAATAACAGTAAATTATGCATAATTACGTGCAACTAACCCTCAACCAAATCCTAATCCTACCCTAACTCTATAGTAAGTACATGTATTTACTTAGGATTACTCAGTACTTAAATATATAATTACACTGTAACAGTGACACCTTAAGTGTAACCACAGAGACAGATTCCTACAGGGCAGTCTCTTTTGGAGGGTTTTTGACCGATTAAAAAAAAAAGTTTTACTTCATTGTAATGGTACGGAACTTGGTAATGGTTTTGGCACTTGCTATGTGAACACAAAAAAATCATGGACACTGTAAATGAATGAGTTTCCTGTAGTGGAAGCGTTTGGAACTGCAGCCGCACACACTCACTGACACATCATTTACTGACATATCAGGGTCAAATTTTGAAAACAACTTGTTTAGATTTATGGCTTTGATTTTCTCACAGTTTTAAAGTAAAACATGTTTTTGAAAATATTTATTTCATATAAAAATTTAAAATAGTATTTTTGCATATTTTTTTTATAACAATAAACGTAACATTCTGCACTTTTTAAAACTTTTCCCCCCACATTTTAGCAATAATGTGCCGATTGTCATCTTTGAAAATGTCAAACTTCAGTCTGTCTCTCTAAAGCGTTCAAGATTTACCACAGTTTAAGTTTTCAGGTCAATGCTCAAAAAGTGAATAAATGGATTATAAATACAGCGTAAATATTATTTAGTACCATAAAATCCCCTGAAAATACTAAATATTAAATAATAAACATTATCGAACTGAAATATAGTACATTAATTTCATAGAAATAATTTTGTGCACACGAAGAGCACCAGAGGGTTAAATCTCATTGATTAATGCAGTTTGACACATAACCCTGTAAAGCCTGACATAGCAACTAATCATCAGAAATATTTGATACATCAGGCTTTTATGGCTCACTTAGTCTGATATAGTGAGAATATGGAGGAAACAAAAAATGCAGATGCTGATATTTATATGGAAAAAAAGTGATTCTGATGCTTATGTAAATCAATGACATCTTTATAACAGTATAGCAGATACTTACATAAAATGCATATAAATATCAATATCTGCCAATAATGTCTTAGTAAGATGATATTTAAATTCTTAGTTTTATGATCAAAGCTCTGTAGTTTTAAAACATAATGCAATGCAATTATCATATTTGATACGCATGATTGAAATATTACTAACAATATATGATACAGTAGGCTTTAAAGGGTTAACTATAAACATTAATAATACACAAACACAAAGTAACAATGCATTTTGTCTTCATTTTCAACTCTAGTTTATTTTAGAGAACACAATTTTTTGTCAAATGCTTGGTGTTTCTTTACAATAAATGCACTTGCTTTGATTATTTGGTTGTTTTGACAAGTGATTTTTTTTCAAGTCAATTTTTATTTATACACATCAAGATGTCTGTCATACCGTAATGCTTTATCTTTATTCCCATCTGAACATCCCACTGACATTATTGATCACATGATCAGTGTATTATATTGTGTGTAGTTCCACATCATATTGATCAGTGTATTATATTGTGTGTAGTTCCACATCATATTGATCACGTGATCAGTGTATTATATTGTGTGTAGTTCCGCATCATATTGATCACGTGATCAGTGTATTATATTGTGTGTCATGTTTCTCTCCACAGGATCCCAGGAGTCGGAAAGCAGCGGATCCGTCAGAGAGCTCGGACTCGGAGAAACCCCTCCTGATAGCGCATTACCTGTACATACAGGTGTGTGACCCCTGACCCCTGACCCCTGACCCCTGAGGGCCCAGTGTTCACCTGTCGTGTTGTGTGTCCTCAGATGGAATACTGTGAGAGAAGCACGCTGCGGGACACGATCGATCAGGGCTTGTATCAGGACATCAGTCGCCTCTGGAGGCTCTTCAGGGAGATTCTGGACGGTCTCTCTTACATCCATGAGCAGGTGAACATCATCAGCATCAGCATCAGCATTCATTTAGTCATTTTTCTTAATTTTTCTGTTAGTAATGAAAAGCACTTCTAATTAGTTGAAATCATGAAATGTATAGGGTTTAACACTTTTTTTTTGTCACATAAAAAAAAATATATATATATATATTAATTTAAATATTACATTTTTCAAGCCCTATTTTTTTCCCTCCAAATTCCGTTTTTACTTTTTAATTAGTCCGGAATCTGTTTTTTCCCTTCCCTTCCCTTTTTTTTTTTTTTTGGGACTCAGATTTAATGTTTACATGAATTGTTAGTAATAATAAAATAAGTCTAATTAATTGAAATCATTAAACTTATACAATTTAACAATTTCTTAAAAAAGTTTAATACAATATATATTATTTTTATTATAATAAATTGTTAAATTGTATAAGTTTAATGATTTCAATCAATTGGAAGTTTTTTTTATTACTAACAATTAATGTAACCGTTAAATAGTAGTCCAAAAAAATTAAAGTGTAAGAAAAAAAGGTGTCCAGAAAAATGATAAATGATGAACTGAAATTGGAAAACAAAATAAAATGGATTTCATAGGGCTCGAAAAAAGTTTGAATTGAGTTCGTAAAACTTTAACAGCTTAATACTTTAAATATAGTGAATATATATATATATACATATATAATTTTATATTTATTTTTTTCAATAATAAAGGCCCTATGAAATATGTTTTCTTTTTCACAAATTCTATGTTGTGTGTTTTAATTTTTATTTCTTTATGATTTAATCCAGATTATTTTAAATCAAAACCAGTGGTAATCAACTGAAGGCATAAAACATTAACAATTTATTTAATCTTTTGAAATATAATCAAAAGTCTTTTTTACAGTTAATATTCATATCCTGATTTCATTAAGTGTACAGCCCTACTTTTGATTTATTAAAACAAAACTTGCCAAATTCCTTTGCGCTTATACAGTAAATTCCATTTTTCTGTGTGGATTCTGTGATTGTGTAAGTGTATAATGGCACATATATAATGTGTGTGTCACAGGGAATGATCCACAGAGACCTGAAGCCTGTCAACATCTTCCTGGACTCTCAGGATCATGTGAAGATCGGGGACTTCGGCCTGGCCACCGATCACCCTGCTAATGTGGTACTGCATGCGTTTGTGCATGTGTGCCGTAGATTGACACGCAACAGCAGTTCTGATCCAAATGCATGCTTCCTCACTGTCCATCTTCAGTATTTTCATGCATTATTCATGAGTCTGTGTTGTTTTCTGATTGGCAAATGTAAGTTGCATGAGTTGAGTGTGACGTGTCATGTGTTTCAGGCTGCAGGTAAACTGGAGGTGGAGGAAAACAGCTCAGGCTTTGTGCCCAAACAAGATCCAACAGGTACCAACACCTCGTCAACACTTTCACCACAGGATCATGTGTTCTCCACAAATGCAAACAGTTGTAGGAATTGTTCATCAAACGCATAAGAGCTTTACAGTGAAAGCATGTGGAAGTAAAAAGACGTGTGTGCGAACTGTCAACTCTATTTAGGAGCAAAAGTCACAGACATTTCAAAATAAGAGTCCCAGTGTATTTCAGGCTTGTTAAAAATGCTTTGGTTGTTATTGGTATTTTGGTTGCACATTAAACTATATCTGCCGTTCAA
>CM060632.1:33625148-33635148 GCA_030578275.1 Meda fulgida | reverse complement strand
GAACACCTCGCCCGTCATGGACTTCACCTACGACATCGACATCCACAAGGTGAAAACACCGACCACACATGTACAAATCTATATCTCTTATGTTGCAGGGTCCTGAAAAAGTCTTAAATTCAATTGAATCCCGGTTTTGAGCGAATCAATCGGGTGAATCAATGATTCAATGACTCAATCATAAAGAGAGCCATTTACTTCACTCCTGAATGAATCAGCCGTTTGAACGAATCGAATGAATGAATGACTTACTCATTTAGACATTGATGAAAACACTGACCACATGTTTAAAAAATCTAGACAGTCTTCAATTCAGTTTTATCAAATTTAAGGCCATGAAACGTCTTAAATGACATTAAAAAAGTCGTGAATTTCTCAAAAATGCCCCTGTACGAGTTTTATACGAGCAATATCACTCATAACGAGTGCAATATCACACCAGTGCTGTTTTTGATGAACAACTTCTTGTACGACATCGACGTTCACAACATAGAGGAGCTAAAAACACTGACCACACATGTACATCTGTCATCAGTATTTTAATATCACAGGGTCCTGAAAAGTCTTCAATCCAATTATTTCTGAATGAATCCAGGTTTTGAGCGAATCAAACGGGTGAACCAATGACTCAATGACTCAATCATAAAGAGAGCCATTTACTTCACTCATGAATGAATCATCTGTTTGAACGAATCGAATGAATGAATTAATGATTCAGTGACTTACTCATTTGGTCATTTATCGCCATCTACTGGCAAGTTTAGTTTCTTATTTACAGTATCATTTCAATTTCATAATTCCATATGAATAAAATCGACATTAGATGAATCCTGAATGCAGTTACTCCGACCATAAACTATACAATTCAAGATTTCAGGGCAAAAATGCCAGTTTTATACGAGCAATATCACACGAGTGCCGTTTCTGATGAATACCTTCTTTACTGAATAAATCTGCGTTTTGAGCGTATAGTTAATAAAATTCTGTCATCATATACTTGCCCTCATAGCTGTCAAAGCCTAAAATATTGTGTAATAATAAATGTTATGATGAATCAAATAAAATGTTCTTGTAATGTCTATTTGATGCTTTTCTCATTCAAAACAATAATGACTTTAAATGATCTTTTGTGGGTAATTTCCCACACAAATTTGATGTGTGATTAATTTGCAGGTAATTAGATTAATTAATCACCACATTGTGTAATTAATTAGATTAAAGATTTGAAATGCTTGAAAGTCCTAAAATATATACAATCACATTAATATATAACAATTTATCATTTCGATCATCCCTTTTCTTACAAAAATGGTTTAAAGGCTGAAATGTGAGGTTTAACATTTTATAAAACTTTTTGTTTTTGTAAAAACTTGTTATTAGAACTGTAAAGTTGTCATTTTGTGGTGTGGATGTCACCGTAGAGTTTTCCCTATATGGAATTAGTTCTATTTGGTCATTAAAGATCTTGAAGAGCCTTACGTTAGTCCTGAACTGTGTTTGCATGATGTCAGTGGAAGAGAAAAGTCATTTTAGAGCAAATTATGATGAATGATTATGAAGACAAACGTTTATTTCTTTAGAATAAAGTCACTGCCGAATCCCTCACAGTAAAAGCAGGAACATGAAGTCAACATGAAGCCCAAAATCAGGAGTAAAGCCTCACATATGTTCATGATCTCAGAGTGTCACACTTCTGAACACTTTACAATAATGTTGCATTGGTTGACACGAACTAACAATGAAGAAGACTTCTAAAACATTTATTAATCTTAATGCTCATTTCAGCTATACAAATCATCTCTACCAGCCGTAAACTCTGAGTAATCTATTAAAGTATGTATGTTTAATTGTTTTTAGTTATAACTGTGAAGCACTTTGGGCAACAGCGTTGCTATTAAATGTAATATATAAATATATAAATGTTGAAAGTTGAAGTAAAGCCAGTCATGTTGTAGATGTACGAGTCTGTCCACACCAGTAGGTGGCGCTGTGCTTTTATTTATCAGTCCATGGCTGTGTGTGTGTGTGTGTGTGTGTGTGTGTTTCCTAAACCTGCTTGTGTGTCTGTGTGCAGGGCAATTTTAATTTCAGCACTGCTAAACTACAGCAATACGTGTACGAGACGGTCACCCGCATCTTCAGACGACACGGTCAGTGACACACACGCACACACACACACACACACACACACACACACACACACACACACACACACACACACACACACACACACACTCTCTCTCTAAACTGTAATTAGATGACCTCTCAACTCTTTGCGTTTTATCCAACTGCATTATTATATATTTTATTTTATTTTATATTAATTTTGTATTAAATTAAATGAATGGTATAAATATAATTTTCACAGCATTAAAAACCCAAATCATATGGGCCTATTTGTATTATTATATTATATATAAATTAATGGTATTCATATGATTACTTTATACAGGCCTATTATGTTATGTTATATTATATTATATTATATTTTAATTAATTGTATAAATATTATTAATTTTCACAGGATTAAAAAATAAATCACATGGGCCCATTTTATTATTATATTATATTGTTATATTTGTATATTATATTAAATTAATTGTATAAATATTAATTTTCACTGCATTAAAACAAATCATATGGGCCTATTATATTAGATTACATTATATGATTATTTTATATTTAATTGTATAAATATTAATTTTCACAGCATTAAAACTATTGTATATGAATTAATGATATAAATATTATAAATTTTCACAGCATTAAAACGTTAATTATACAGGCCTATTTTATATTATATCATAATAAACTAATTGTGTGTATATATATATATATATATATATATATATATATATATATATATATATATATATATATATATATATATATAGACAGAAAACAGTCAAACAAAAGAAAATTATTCATAATTATTTGTAGTACAATTAATCGTCAGTGCAGAATTCATGATGGTGACACAGCCCTTCCCTCGCCCGTAGTGAAATCACAGTAACGTACAGCCTCCGGCTCTGAATAAACCCTCTCCAGACCGGCTGTAAAGTGCAGACGTGCACATCTGCTCCAGTGCCAGTGAAACGTGCTCTTCTTTTATTAGCATTCGTGTCGCTGAAGGTGTTGTGGCTTTATAGTCTGTGAATGCTGGGGGTCAAAGGGCACGAAATGCTGCCTTTACGCGTTCATGAGCACAATAAATATCAGAGGAAAACATGTCTGGTGTTGTTTGTGTTCATGCTGAATTATAAAGCTGGTTTATTGTGGCGCTGAAGGGAAGTGAAGATATGTTTTCTAATATCCTACTAAGACAAACAGCATATTTGGTTTTCTGCTGGTTTGTTTCGGTGATTGCGTAACAATATGTGTGGCTGTAAACATCAGGGCTGGAAGAGACTTTGAAACTAAAGCTTGCCAAGATACTCTTCATTTAAAGTAAAATCTCCTCATGCTAAAGAAGCAGAAACTGCTTTGATCTTATTTAAAGACACAGTACATACTTTAAAGAAATATTATTCTGCGACAAAAACAGTGTGGATCTCATTTAATTTGACAGCGTCAACCCTAGACACATTTACACTCAATTTAACAAATAAAACTTAAAGTTTTTAAACTAAATATTTGGCTGAAAATGTTCTTTAAGACATGAAACTCTACGGAGTGAATCAAATGAATTGCTGAATATTTTTGTTGTTAGAATCATGTTGTTAGTCGAACAACTCTGGTAACATTTTGCAAAAGTAGTTGACTTTACTACAAAGTATGGAAACTATTAAGTGAATCAAATGATTCTGTGAATGATTCAGTTTGCTGAACTGAATCATGATAAAAACACTGTTATTTATTTAATTATTTTTCAAAAGTGTTTGGCTACTAATCTACAAAGTATGGCAACACTATTGATCAGTGAATCATTTGATGACTTGTTAGAACTTGTTCATTAAAAATTAACTTTTTGAATCATCCAATTTGCTGAACTGAATCATGTTGTTGATTAACCATTTCATTAATTCAGCAAATTGAATCATTCTGCAAAAAAGATTAAAATGTTACCAAAGTATGGACTTCTGTGAGCACTATTGATCAGTGAATCAAATGAATCATTTGATGAGTCTTTTGAACTGATTTATTGAAACACACATTCTGAATGAGCTAAAATGTTCATGCTGTTAGTTCCTAACTCATCTCTTCCGTGAGCACTTAACCTCTTAAAAAAAAAAATATATATATATATTATTTTTAGGGCTGTCAGTTAAACGCGTTATTAACGGCGTTAACGCAAACCCGTTTTAACGGCGGCATTTTTTTTATCGCAAGATTAACGTTCTTTTTGGCCTAGCACACTTTGTCGTTTTTTTCACATGCTTTTGCAACAGGATGCGCATGCACGGCGCTGTGAAACCCATTCATTTCAATCATGATTTCAATAGCTTGCGCCGCGCGAGGATCTTTTGTTGCTTTGTCGGCCAAAGCGCAAGCGCAGTGGCGCGCACGCCGCGGTCAAAGTTCAAAATAGTGCAACTTTAGCCGCTGCGTTCGGTGACGGCCAGCGCTGCGCATTCCTCGTCCTGTCTGAGAGTAAAACTACAACACCACACCGGATCTAGCTAGACCGGAAAGGCTTGCGATCCGGCCAAGGAGAAGTAGGCTGGGTCAACGTTACGTTTTGAGTGGATGACGAGCGCGAGACGCCGGAATGGATGCCAATAAGATTCTGAATGGAAAGTTTACTTTTAATAACTTGCCAAATGGTTCCATTGACAAGACCAAAGTGATCTGTGTGTTGTCGTTGTGAACAGAGCTATCATCGCAGCACGTCCAGGCTGAAATACCACTTGATGGCCAAGCACACACACACACACACACACACACACACACACACACACACACACACACACACACACACACACCTGATGCGAATTATCCACCCGCTCATCAATATCAGGACCTCGTCAGTATTTCTTACACACTTTTATTGATGGACAGTTACATTGTGTGAGATATTATTTGCTCCAGGTGAGAATGTTAGTGTGAAATTGAACACAGTATATGCTAATTATTGTTTTCAATAAAAAACATTTGCACAAAGCAAGCCGATCCACTTTTCCATGTTGATAAGAACATTAAAATGAGAAAAAATAATGGGACAAAAAGAAATCAAGAGATTTTTAGAATAAATAAAAATGTGCGATTAATCGTGAGTTAACTATGACATTAATCGCGATTAAATATTTTAATCGTTTGACAGCACTAATATATATATATATATATATATATATATATATATATACACTACCGTTCAAAAGTTTGGGGTCTATTTGTTTTTTTTGTTTTTTTTTTAAAGAAATTAATACTTTTCTTCAGAAAGGACGCATGAAATTGATATAAAGTGACAGTAAAGACATTTATAATAATGCTAAATATTTATTTTTTAATGAAATGCTTTTTTTCTTGAACTTTAAAAGAATCCTGAAAAAAATGAATCACTGTTTGTACAAAAATATGAAGCAGCACAACTGTTGTCAACTGTGATAATAATCATAAATGTTTCTTGAGCGTCAGATCATCATATTAGAGTGATTTCTGAAGGATCATGTGACACTGAAGACTGGAGTAATGATGCTGAAATACAGCTTTGATCACAGGAATAAATTACACTTTAAAATATATTCACATAGAAAACAGCTGATTTACATTGAAATAATATGTAACAATATTACTGGGTTTGTTTTGTATTTTTAATCAAATAAATGCAGCCTTGGTGAGCAGAAGAGACTTCTTTTAAAAACATAAAAAATCTTACCGACCCCAAACTTTTGAACGGTAGTGTATCTTTATATATATATATATATATTATTTTCCTTTAATCCTCCCTTGTCTGGCTTATGCTACTCTAAGCAATGCCTGAACTCAGTATTTTGAGCGTAGTTTTTCTCTCTTCATGAGGACTCGCTTGCTTCAGTCCTCATTTGTAAGTCGCTTTGGACAAAGGCGTCTGCTACATGAGTGACTGATGCTTGTTGTCGCTGTGCATCCGTCAGGTGCGGTGCGCCTCCAGACGCCGCTGCTCTTGCCCAGGAACAGGCGTCTGTACGACGGCTGTGAGACGGCGTGCTTCATGGATCACAGTGGCATGCTGGTGTCTCTGCCGTATGACCTGAGAGTGAGCAGCAGTCTCCCATCAATAACATCAATAACACTCACAGTAATATGCATAAAAATGGTCTGAATTAAGCATTTCTCTCTCATGTTCTCTCATCAGCTGGCCTTTGCCAGATTTGTGGCCAGAAACAACATTTCAAATCTCAAAAGGTACTTTGTGTTTCGTGAATTATCATCCTGAAATTCACAGTTATGACATTTTTGATGTATTGTATTCTGTATGTAGTAGACTTTTAAAAGTTAAAAGTGTGGATGTTTTTGAGTCTTCTGCTCTTCAAGGCTGCATTTATTGTTAAATAAATACTGTAAAAACAGTGAAATATTATTATAATGTAAATCAGCTGTTTTCTATGTGAATATCTAGTAAAGTGTAATTTATTCCTGTGATCAAAGCTGTATTTCAGCATCATTACTCCAGTCTTCAGTGTCACATGATCCTTCACAAATATGATGATTTGTTTTATGATATATTAACATCTAAGTTTAGAGTAAGACATTTTTTTTTAAATAATACTTTTATTCATCAAGGAAGCATTAAATTGATCAAAAGTGACATTTATAATGTTACAAAGGATTTACATTTCAAATAAAATGCTGTTCTTTTGGACTTTCTATGAATCAAAAAACCTGAAAAATAAAGTTTCCACAAAAATATGACTGTTTTCAACACTGATAATAGTTATAAATGTTTCTTGAGCATCAAATCATATAGAAATCATATATTCACATAGAAAACAACTGTTTTACATATAAAAACAATAAAAATGACTATTTTCGATCAAGTAAATGCAGCCTTGGTGAACAGGAGAGACATGAGCAAACCTTGATTAGCTGTGGTTATTAGTAGTGTGTGTGCGTGTGTGCGTGTGTGTGCATAAAAAACAATGTTTTATTAAAAATGTAAAAATGCAGAATGTTTCCTGTGATGGGCAGGTTTAGGGGTAGGCTAGGGTAGGGTTAGTGTGTGTGTGTGTGTGTGTGTGTGTGATGGGCAGGTTTAGGGGTAGGGTTAGTGTGTGTGTGTGTGTGTGTGTGTGTGTGTGTGTGTGTGTGTGTGTGTGTGTGTGTGTGTGTGTGTGTGTGTGTGTGTGTGTGTGTGTGTGTGTGTGTGATGGGCAGGTTTAGGGGTAGGGTAGGGTTAGTGTGTGTGTGTGTGTGTGAGATGTGTGGGGTTAGTGTGTGTGTGTGTGTGTGTGTGTGTGTGTGTGTGTGTGTGTGTGTGTGTGAGAGATGGGTAGGGTGTGTGTGTGTGAGTGATGGGCAGGTTTAGGGGTAGGGTTAGTGTGTGTGTGTGTGTGTGTGTGTGTGAGATGGGTGGGGTGTGTGTGTGTGATGGGCAGGTTTAGGTGTAGGGTTAGTGTGTGTGTGTGTGAGATGGGTGGGGTGTGTGTGTGTGATGGGCAGGTTTAGGGGTAGGGTTAGTGTGTGTGTGTGTGAGATGGGTAGGGTGTGTGTGTGTGATAGGCAGGTTTAGGGGTAGGGTTAGTGTGTGTGTGTGAGATGGGTAGGGTGTGTGTGTGTGATAGGCAGGTTTAGGGGTAGGGTTAGTGTGTGTGTGTGTGATGGGCAGGTTTAGGGGTAGGGTTAGTGTGTGTGTGTGTGTGTGTGTGTGTGTGATGGGCAGGTTTAGGGGTAAGGTTTGTGTGTGTGTGTGTGTGTGTGTGTGATGGGTAGGTTGAGGGGTAGGGTTAGTGTGTGTGTGTGTGATGGGCAGGTTTAGGGGTAGGGTTAGTGTGTGTGTGTGAGATGGGTAGGGTGTGTGTGTGTGATAGGCAGGTTTAGGGGTAGGGTTAGTGTGTGTGTGTGATGGGCAGGTTTAGGGGTAGGGTTAGTGTGTGTGTGTGTGTGTGTGTGTGTGTGTGTGTGTGATGGGCAGGTTTAGGGGTAGGGTTTGTGTGTGTGTGTGTGTGATGGGTAGGTTGAGGGGTAGGGTTAGTGTAAGGGGAGAGAATATACCGTTTGTACAGAGAGTTCCCACAAAGATAGTGGACCAGAAGTGTGTGTGTGTGTGTGTGCAGGTACAGTATCGACCGTGTTTACAGGCCGAGGAAGCTGGATCGGGCTCATCCCAGAGAACTGCTGGAGTGTGCGTTCGACATCATCATTCCCATCAGCACCAGTCTGATGCCGGACGCCGAGGCCATTTACACCGTCTCGGAGGTCATACAGGAGTTCAGCGCGCTGCAGGTACAGTAACAGTACAGTAACAGTTCATCTGCAGGTACAGTAACAGTACAGTAACAGTTCATCTGCAGGTACAGTAACAGTTCATCTGCAGGTACAGTAACAGTACAGTAACAGTTCATCTGCAGGTACAGTATCATTACAGTAACAGTTCATCTGCAGGTACAGTAACAGTTCATCTGCAGGTACAGTATCAGTACAGTAACAGTTCATCTGCAGGTACAGTAACAGTACAGTAACAGTTCATCTGCAGGTACAGTGACAGTTCATCTGCAGGTACAGTAACAGTACAGTAACAGTTCATCTGCAGGTACAGTATCAGTACAGCAACAGTTCATCTGCAGGTACAGTAACAGTTCATCTGCAGGTACAGTAACAGTACAGTAACAGTTCATCTGCAGGTACAGTAACAGTACAGTAACAGTTCATCTGCAGGTACAGTATCAGTACAGTAACAGTTCATCTGCAGGTACAGTAACAGTACAGTAACAGTTCATCTGCAAGTACAGTATCAGTACAGTAACAGTTCATCTGCAAGTACAGTATCAGTACAGCAACAGTTCATCTGCAGGTACAGTGACAGTTCATCTGCAGGTACAGTAACAGTACAGTAACAGTTCATCTGCAGGTACAGTATCAGTACAGCAACAGTTCATCTGCAGGTACAGTAACAGTTCATCTGCAGGTACAGTAACAGTACAGTAACAGTTCATCTGCAGGTACAGTAACAGTACAGTAACAGTTCATCTACAGGTACAGCAACAGTTCGTCTGCAGGTACAGTAACAGTACAGTAACAGTTCATCTGCAGGTACAGTATCAGTACAGCAACAGTTCATCTGCAAGTACAGTAACAGTTCATCTGCAAGTACAGTAACAGTTCATCTGCAAGTACAGTAACAGTTCATCTGCAAGTACAGTATCAGTACAGTAACAGTTCATCTGCAAGTACAGTAACAGTTCATCTGCAAGTGCAGTATCAGTACAGCAACAGTTCGTCTGCAGGTACAGTAACAGTTCATCTGCAGGTACAGTAACAGTACAGTAACAGTTCATCTGCAAGTACAGTATCAGTACAGCAACAGTTCATCTGCAAGTACAGTAACAGTTCATCTGCAAATACAGTATCAGTACAGCAACAGTTCATCTGCAAGTACAGTATCAGTACAGCAACAGTTCATCTGCAAGTACAGTAACAGTTCATCTGCAAGTACAGTATCAGTACAGCAACAGTTCGTCTGCAAGTACAGTAACAGTTCATCTGCAAGTACAGTATCAGTACAGTAACAGTTCATCTGCAAGTACAGTATCAGTACAGTAACAGTGCGTCTGCAAGTACAGTAACAGTTCATTTGCAGGTACAGTAACAGTACAGCAACAGTTCGTCTGCAAGTACAGTAACAGTTCATCTGCAAGTACAGTATCAGTACAGCAACAGTTCGTCTGCAAGTACAGTAACAGTTCATCTGCAAGTACAGTATCAGTACAGTAACAGTTCGTCTGCAAGTACAGTAACAGTTCATCTGCAAGTACAGTATCAGTACAGTAACAGTTCGTCTGCAAGTACAGTAACAGTTCATCTGCAAGTACAGTATCAGTACAGCAACAGTTCGTCTGCAAGTACAGTAACAGTTCATCTGCAG
>CM060632.1:33617648-33620148 GCA_030578275.1 Meda fulgida | reverse complement strand
GCAGTGCCAGCTTAACTTTGAATCATATATAATAATAAAATTTAATAAAATAGAATCATATGATTTACTTCAGTGCTGTGAAAATTAATTTAATTTACTAATAATTTTAATTATATAATGAATTATTTAAATATATCATATCTGCGATATATGCACGATATATCGGCCACATTGTCGGTATCGGCTCAACAAGAGAATTCAGCCGATATATTAAAGCCGATAAATAGTGTATTATTTCCTTCAGCTGAGACTCTTCAGATGCGACTGTTCAACATGATGGTTTTAAATGGCTTGAAATATGATTGAAATCACTTTAAAAGGAAAATCCAGTTAATGTGCAACATGTGCAGCGTCATATCTGTCATATCGGCTACGCAACATTATAATGAGAACATCATAATTGTGTTTGTATCTTGGGTGACTTGTTTTTGTAATCAGGCTCTCAAAAATGATATCGAAATTTTGATTTAGATTTATTGGCCAATATATCGGTTATCGGCTTTCAAAAATATAAAGAATATCGGTTATCGGTTTCGGCCAAAATTGTAATATCGGTGCATCCCTAATCATATCTCATATCATATCATATAATGCAGTCTGATTAAACTTAAGTCTTCATTTTGTATGAAGGAATACACATTATTGCACATTTGATGGCATTTTCTATAAACTCCTAAATTCAGTGGCAATTGAAATTTAAACTGCACTAATATTGCGGTTATCTCAAATAATTGTGATTAGATCATATTTCCACTATCAGACGATTAATACGTGATACTCTGCTCTCAAACTCATATCTAAAGCACTTTCAACACCACAGAACTGTACAGAAAGAATAAATGAAAGAATAAAAACGGACTTAGAACCGATAAAACATATACCACACAACACTCGGCTTGATTTATAAACTGGAGCTGAACCGAAACTGCGTGTGATTGAGAAGTAAAACTGTGTGTGTGTGTGTGTCAGTTACAGACGCTGTATAAGTTCATCGAGCAGAAGGGGAGCTTGCAGGATCTTCTTCCTCTCATGAACTCGCTCACGAAGCAGAAGGGTTCAGCTGTGGCTCAGATGGCCAAGCAAGGCCAGAAGGACCTGGAAGAAGTCCTCCACCTCCTCAAGAAACTGGCTGTTAAACTGCAGGTGTGTGTGTGTGTGTGTGTGTGTGTGTGTGTGTGTGTTATCTGGTGCTCTTCATCTTCTGGATCAGCTCTGCTCTTCATCTGCATGTGTGTGTCGTGTGTTTGGAAGGTTGTGGTGAATCTGGGTTTGGTCTATAAGGTCCAGCATCACTGCGGGGTCATTTTCCAGTTTGTGGCGTTCATCAGGAGACGGAAACGCACCGTGCCGGATATCTTGGCAGCAGGCGGACGCTACGATCATCTGGTAACTCCAACACAACTGAACAGAACTGAGCAACATTTAAACCTCTAAATTGTCTCTATATTTTACTTTTTGTTTTTCTGCCCTATATTTCCCTATATATTTTTATTTTATTATTTAAAATGTTATACAATATTCCCTGTAAAAAAAATAATAAATATTATAAAAAATAAATAAGATATTGTACTATCATTTTATAGAGAAATATGGGGCAAATAAATAAAATCTAAAATAATAATAAAAACAAATATAAAGTAATAAAATAATACTAAATTATAGGAAACATTGGGATTAAAATATATATATATATATATAGGGCAAATAAATAATTTATATATTTTTTTTAATCCCGGTTTCCTATATTTTAGTATTATTTTATTACTTTATATTTGTTTTTATTATTATTTTAGATTTTATTTATTTGCCCCATATTTCTCTATAAAATGATAGTACAATATATTTTGTTTAATTGCCCTATATTTCATTATATTTTATTATTTAATTAATGTTGCACATTTTTTTTTAATGTTGATTAAATTTAGTTCAATAACAGTCAGTTACAAAATTTGTCAAATATGATTTTTTTTAAATGATGATTCAATTCAGTTCAATAACAGTGTCAATGTTGCAAAATTCATCAATTATTGTTTTATTTTTTTAATGTTGGTTTACATTTAGTTCAATAACAGTGTCAATGTTGCAAAATTCATCAATTATGAAGCTAATTTGAATTCAGCTGTAAAGAGCTCAACGGAAGACAACAGTGTCATTATTCAGATCAAGTGTTTTTCCTGTCAGATCATGGAGTTTCACGGGCCAACGGTGTCGAGTCCAGTCCCGTCAGCGGTCGGCGCCAGCATCGCACTGGATAAGATCTGCTCTGCTGTGGCCAATATGGAGGAACCAGTGAGTGTGTGTGTGTGTGTGTGTGTGTGTCATCATCACACACCCTTCACCATACCTAGAGATCGGCATGAGGTACTTTCCATAAGATCATCTCTCAATGCTAATCAAACCAGCGATTAGGCTACCTGAGATAAATCCACGCCGATCTCCAGGTGTGGTGAAGGTGTGTGATGATGTGGGATATTTTAATTCCAAAGGCCATGGGAACTTT
>CM060632.1:33610148-33612648 GCA_030578275.1 Meda fulgida | reverse complement strand
GTTGTGCACAAACAAAACTTCACTAAACAGCTCCTGCCGTTAAAGGAGTAGTTCACTTTAAAAAAAGCTTTTGCTGGTAATTTACTCACCCGCATGTCATCCAAGATGTCCATGTCTTTCTTTCTTCAGTCGAATAGAAATGAAGGTTTTTGATGAAAACACTCCAGGATTTTTCTCCATATAATGGACTTCAATGGGGTCCAAACGGTTCAAGGTCCAAATGAGCGTTTCAGTGCAGCTTCAAAGGGCTTCAAACGCCACCAGACGATGAATAAGGGTCTTATCTAGCGAAACCATCCGTCATTTCTAAAATAAATAAAAAAGTTTAAGTTTTACAAGCACAAACGCTCGCCTTGCTCTGTTCTGTGATGCGCGTTCGTGACTCTCCTGTTCGAAGTCGTTCATCAAAATGAACGAATCTTTTTTCGAGTCATTTCGTTCATTAAAAAGATTCGTTCATTTTGATGAACGAGTTCGAACCTGGAATGTTTTCATCAAAAACCTTCATTTCTTTTCGACTGAAGAAAGAAAGACATGGACATCTTGGATGACATGGGGGAGAGTAAATTATCAGCAAAAGTTTTTTTAAAAGTGAACTAATCCTTTAAATAATCTTTTATAATGAAATTCAGTCGAGAAATGTGTTCAATGTTAACCGATCATGTCTTCCTCTTTACTACTAGTTACAGCAGCAAATAAACATGATGAACATCAGAAAGAAATCAAGCATATCTCATGTAATCCATCAGTGTTTCAACCGCCAATAAAACAGAACAATAATGTCACATTTAAAGCCATTCAGTGATCATAAACTCCAGAAATAACTCTTTAGCATTTTGATATGCATATTCATTATATTTGAAATTATCCTGTTCTTCAATATTTAATGTATATTTGAATAAATAGGTCATGAAAACAAATTTCCTTGTTCCCTGTATAATCTACAGCGCAAATTAAGAGATTTTTTTTCATTTTGACAATTTGACGTACTGTACCTGATATATATATCCAAATGAATCGATATCGAAATCACATAGAATTGGTACATTTTTGTCAATGCCCAGGAAATGTGTCATGCTTTCTCTCGTCTGTCCATCAGAGAGGTTTCAGAGAGCGTTTCTCTGCAGAATCCCAAAGGATCCTCCCTGGGAAACTCAGGTACACTCACATATTTATTCTGTTTTTGTTTTTTTATCATTATTGATACTCAATTTTACACTATTATTGATATTCTTATAATCTATTTTGGGTCTTCTTTCAATTGCTATTTTAATCATAGTGTCTATTTTTAATCCTGTTTCTTGCACTTTAAACTGCATTGATTTCTTTTGGAAAAGTGCTAAATAAATACACTTCAACTAGGGGTTATATGACCAAAATCTAATTTCAATTTATTTAATTTAATTTTTGTTATTAACTATAAGAACAAAGATGCAAATTACAAAAAAAATAGGATGGATACAATATAAAAAACAAATAGAGATCTTTTTTTAAAAATCTAAATCTACATGAATTTTAAAAAACTTCACAGGTTTCAATAGTTATTATTCAGCTCTATTCACTTCAATGTTGATTCTATGGATTATGAAACTAGTTAAGTTCAGTTATAAAAACATCTCTAGTGTCGTTTTACAGCTCTATTCACTTCAATGTTGATTCATTCCAAATCAAAGTCATTGTACAGGTTCAGAAACTCGTGTCCTCTCACGGCTTTCTGCTTTATTAATTCATTAAAACACATGATCGAGGCACACAGGGATCGAGTGTAGAGGAATGCTTGGCTCTGGCAGATATTACACGAGTTAAAGGGTTAGTTAACCCAAAAATGAAAACTGATGAACGAAGGTCTTACGGGTCTGGAACAACATGAGAGCGAGTAAATACTGACAGAGTTTTCATTTTTGGGTGAACTGTCCCTTTAATCTGCAGTGTTTCCTGCAGATGTGTGCATGAATCCTCATGTGTGTGTGTGTGTGTGTGTGTGTGTGTGTGTCAGGTCTGTCCGAGTCCCACGGGAGCAGCGCCGGTGTGAACGTGAACCTCGTGGCGCCTGAGAAAGTGTCCGCCAGCGCGAGACGGAGATACGAGACGCAGGTCTGTGAACGGTGACATCACGGCAAACACGTTTACTTCCTCATCTTCAACCGAAGCATTGAGAACGTTGTAAGTGTACACACAGACCAGTCGAATCCTGAACGCCGAGCCAAGTGCGCTGAACCGTATGAGATTCCAAGACACTCGGCTCGGCGTTCATGACTCGACTGGTAGAGACTGTTTTCCAAAGATGCTCCTGCCTGTATACGCGAAGTGGACTGTCTTTATAAAAGATCTTCTTATTAAACCGTCTGTACACTTACACCGCTCTCACTGCTTCAGTTTGCAGGTAGGGACCCTCATTATGCTACTGTGTTAGTGTTGGGCTATTTTGAGCCTTGTTAGTGGTATAAACTAGCGATTTTTATTTTCATTACTCTATGCCCTATATACTAGCGTCATCTCA
>CM060632.1:33595148-33605148 GCA_030578275.1 Meda fulgida | reverse complement strand
GCAGCTAACCCCAGCACACCAGCCTTTTACATCAGCAAACCCCAGCACACCAGCCTTTTACAGCAGCAAACCCCAGCACACCAGCCTTTTACAGCAGCAAACCCCAGTACACCAGCCTTTTACAGCAGCTAACCCCAGCACACCAGCCTTTTACAGCAGCTAACCCCAGCACACCAGCCTTTTACAGCAGCAAACCCCAGTACACCAGCCTTTTACAGCAGCAAACCCCAGCACACCAGCCTTTTACAGCAGCAAACCCCAGTACACCAGCCTTTTACATCAGCAAACCCCAGTACACCAGCCTTTTACAGCAGCAAACCCCAGTACACCAGCCTTTTACAGCAGCTAACCCCAGCACACCAGCCTTTTACAGCAGCAAACCCCAGCACACCAGCCTTTTACAGCAGCAAACCCCAGCACACCAGCCTTTTACAGCAGCAAACCCCAGTACACCAGCCTTTTACAGCAGCAAACCCCAGCACACCAGCCTTTTACATCAGCAAACCCCAGCACACCAGCCTTTTACAGCAGCAAACCCCAGCACACCAGCCTTTTACATCAGTAAACCCCAGCACACCAGCCTTTTACATCAGCAAACCCCAGCACACCAGCCTTTTACAGCAGTAAACCCCAGCACACCAGCCTTTTACATCAGCAAACCCCAGCACACCAGCCTTTTACAGCAGCAAACCCCAGCACACCAGCCTTTTACATCAGCAAACCCCAGCACACCAGCCTTTTACAGCAGCAAACCCCAGCACACCAGCCTTTTACAGCAGCAAACCCCAGCACACCAGCCTTTTATATCAGCTAACCCCAGTACACCAGCCTTTTACAGCAGCTAACCCCAGTACACCAGCCTTTTACAGCAGCTAATCCCAGCACACCAGCCTTTTACAGCAGCAAACCCCAGCACACCAGCCTTTTACATCAGCAAACCCCAGCACACCAGCCTTTTACATCAGCAAACCCCAGCACACCAGCCTTTTACATCAGCAAACCCCAGCACACCAGCCTTTTACATCAGCAAACCCCAGCACACCAGCCTTTTACATCAGTAAACCCCAGCACACCAGCCTTTTACAGCAGCAAACCCCAGCACACCAGCCTTTTACATCAGCAAACCCCAGCACACCAGCCTTTTACATCAGCAAACCCCAGCACACCAGCCTTTTACATCAGCAAACCCCAGCACACCAGCCTTTTACATCAGTAAACCCCAGCACACCAGCCTTTTACAGCAGCAAACCCCAGCACACCAGCCTTTTACAGCAGCAAACCCCAGCACACCAGCCTTTTACAGCAGCAAACCCCAGCACACCAGCCTTTTACAGCAGCAAACCCCAGCACACCAGCCTTTTACAGCAGCAAACCCCAGCACACCAGCCTTTTACAGCAGCACACCCCAGCACACCAGCCTTTTACAGCAGCAAACCCCAGCACACCAGCCTTTTACAGCAGCAAACCCCAGCACACCAGCCTTTTACATCAGCTAACCCCAGCACACCAGCCTTTTACATCAGCCAACCCCAGCACACCAGCCTTTTACATCAGCAAACCCCAGCACACCAGCCTTTTACAGCAGCAAACCCCAGTACACCAGCCTTTTACAGCAGCAAACCCCAGCACACCAGCCTTTTACATCAGCTAACCCCAGCACACCAGCCTTTTACAGCAGCAAACCCCAGCCCACCAGCCTTTTACAGCAGCAAACCCCAGCACACCAGCCTTTTACATCAGCAAACCCCAGCACACCAGCCTTTTACAGCAGCAAACCCCAGCACACCAGCCTTTTACATCAGCAAACCCCAGCACACCAGCCTTTTACAGCAGCAAACCCCAGCACACCAGCCTTTTACAGCAGCTAACCCCAGCACACCAGCCTTTTACAGCAGCTAACCCCAGCACACCAGCCTTTTACAGCAGCTAACCCCAGCACACCAGCCTTTTACAGCAGCAAACCCCAGCACACCAGCCTTTTACAGCAGCAAACCCCAGCACACCAGCCTTTTACAGCAGCAAACCCCAGCACACCAGCCTTTTACAGCAGCAAACCCCAGCACACCAGCCTTTTACATCAGCAAACCCCAGCACACCAGCCTTTTACATCAGCAAACCCCAGCACACCAGCCTTTTACATCAGCAAACCCCAGCACACCAGCCTTTTACATCAGCAAACCCCAGCACACCAGCCTTTTACAGCAGCAAACCCCAGCACACCAGCCTTTTACATCAGCAAACCCCAGCACACCAGCCTTTTACAGCAGCTAACCCCAGCACACCAGCCTTTTACATCAGCAAACCCCAGCACACCAGCCTTTTACATCAGCAAACCCCAGCACACCAGCCTTTTACATCAGCAAACCCCAGTACACCAGCCTTTTACATCAGCAAACCCCAGTACACCAGCCTTTTACATCAGCAAACCCCAGCACACCAGCCTTTTACAGCAGCTAACCCCAGTACACCAGCCTTTTACAGCAGCAAACCCCAGTACACCAGCCTTTTACATCAGCAAACCCCAGCACAACAGCCTTTTACATCAGCAAACCCCAGCACACCAGCCTTTTACATCAGCAAACCCCAGTACACCAGCCTTTTACATCAGCAAACCCCAGTACACCAGCCTTTTACATCAGCAAACCCCAGTACACCAGCCTTTTACAGCAGTAAACCCCAGCACACCAGCCTTTTACATCAGCAAACCCCAGCACACCAGCCTTTTACAGCAGCAAACCCCAGCACACCAGCCTTTTACAGCAGCAAACCCCAGCACACCAGCCTTTTACAGCAGCAAACCCCAGTACACCAGCCTTTTACAGCAGCAAACCCCAGCACACCAGCCTTTTACATCAGCAAACCCCAGCACACCAGCCTTTTACATCAGCAAACCCCAGCACACCAGCCTTTTACATCAGCAAACCCCAGCACACCAGCCTTTTACATCAGCAAACCCCAGTACACCAGCCTTTTACAGCAGCAAACCCCAGTACACCAGCCTTTTACAGCAGCAAACCCCAGCACACCAGCCTTTTACATCAGTAAACCCCAGCACACCAGCCTTTTACATCAGCAAACCCCAGCACACCAGCCTTTTACATCAGCAAACCCCAGCACACCAGCCTTTTACATCAGCAAACCCCAGTACACCAGCCTTTTACAGCAGCAAACCCCAGTACACCAGCCTTTTACATCAGCAAACCCCAGCACACCAGCCTTTTACATCAGCAAACCCCAGTACACCAGCCTTTTACATCAGCAAACCCCAGTACACCAGCCTTTTACATCAGCAAACCCCAGTACACCAGCCTTTTACATCAGCAAACCCCAGCACACCAGCCTTTTACATCAGCAAACCCCAGTACACCAGCCTTTTACATCAGCAAACCCCAGTACACCAGCCTTTTACATCAGCTAACCCCAGTACACCAGCCTTTTACAGCAGCTAACCCCAGCACACCAGCCTTTTACATCAGCAAACCCCAGTACACCAGCCTTTTACAGCAGCTAACCCCAGCACACCAGCCTTTTACAGCAGCAAACCCCAGTACACCAGCCTTTTACATCAGCTAACCCCAGCACACCAGCCTTTTACAGCAGCAAACCCCAGCACACCAGCCTTTTACAGCAGCAAACCCCAGTACACCAGCCTTTTACAGCAGCAAACCCCAGTACACCAGCCTTTTACAGCAGCAAACCCCAGTACACCAGCCTTTTACAGCAGCAAACCCCAGCACACCAGCCTTTTACAGCAGCAAACCCCAGTACACCAGCCTTTTACAGCAGCAAACCCCAGTACACCAGCCTTTTACAGCAGCTAACCCCAGCACACCAGCCTTTTACAGCAGCAAACCCCAGTACACCAGCCTTTTACAGCAGCAAACCCCAGTACACCAGCCTTTTACAGCAGCTAACCCAGCACACCAGCCTTTTACAGCAGCAAACCCCAGTACACCAGCCTTTTACAGCAGCTAACCCCAGCACACCAGCCTTTTACATCAGCAAACCCCAGCACACCAGCCTTTTACAGCAGCTAACCCCAGCACACCAGCCTTTTACATCAGTAAACCCCAGCACACCAGCCTTTTACATCAGCAAACCCCAGCACACCAGCCTTTTACATCAGCAAACCCCAGCACACCAGCCTTTTACATCAGTAAACCCCAGCACACCAGCCTTTTACAGCAGCAAACCCCAGCACACCAGCCTTTTACAGCAGCAAACCCCAGCACACCAGCCTTTTACAGCAGCTAACCCCAGCACACCAGCCTTTTACATCAGCAAACCCCAGCACACCAGCCTTTTACAGCAGCTAACCCCAGCACACCAGCCTTTTACAGCAGCAAACCCCAGTACACCAGCCTTTTACAGCAGCAAACCCCAGTACACCAGCCTTTTACAGCAGCAAACCCCAGCACACCAGCCTTTTACAGCAGCAAACCCCAGTACACCAGCCTTTTACATCAGTAAACCCCAGCACACCAGCCTTTTACAGCAGCAAACCCCAGTACACCAGCCTTTTACATCAGCAAACCCCAGCACACCAGCCTTTTACAGCAGCAAACCCCAGTACACCAGCCTTTTACAGCAGCAAACCCCAGTACACCAGCCTTTTACAGCAGCTAACCCCAGCACACCAGCCTTTTACATCAGCAAACCCCAGTACACCAGCCTTTTACATCAGTAAACCCCAGCACACCAGCCTTTTACAGCAGCAAACCCCAGTACACCAGCCTTTTACAGCAGCAAACCCCAGTACACCAGCCTTTTACAGCAGCAAACCCCAGTACACCAGCCTTTTACAGCAGCTAACCCCAGTACACCAGCCTTTTACAGCAGCAAACCCCAGTACACCAGCCTTTTACAGCAGCTAACCCCAGCACACCAGCCTTTTACAGCAGCAAACCCCAGTACACCAGCCTTTTACAGCAGCTAACCCCAGCACACCAGCCTTTTACAGCAGCAAACCCCAGCACACCAGCCTTTTACATCAGCAAACCCCAGCACACCAGCCTTTTACAGCAGCAAACCCCAGTACACCAGCCTTTTACAGCAGCAAACCCCAGTACACCAGCCTTTTACAGCAGCAAACCCCAGCATTTCAATGATTTCAATGAATTAGGAATGCTTTTTGAATACTTAAATATAATTTCATTTTTTTACGATCCTTTAACATATCAGAATCATCTCCTTGATTTTTTTGTGTGTTCACATAGGTAATAGAACAAGTCACCAAGTTTCATCCCCTTCTGATGAAGCAAAAAAAATTAAAAAAATTAAAAACGTATACGGTTTCGGTCATTTTTGACCGAAGAATCTCAGAGGGTTAAATTAAATTATATTTCAGTATTCAAAAGGCATTCCTAATTTACATATCTAAACATGGCATTTCAGAACACTTGATATAAAACGATTGCCTTGGTGTATAGATTAATTCACTGATGATAGAATGTTAATTCTAGTCAATCAAATGATGCCTAAAAAATTGTTAATAGATGGAGAAAATCTCAAGAGTAGGATAATATACAGTCAGACATATTTATATTCTGAAGTAGCGAGAACCTCGTGTTCATTTATTGATTATGAAGTGCATATTGTGTTCATTTATTGACATTTATCGTCACATGACCAAAGTGAAATCCTCCAGTGGAGTTTAATATGCTCAACATTTAAGACGTTCTTTTCAAAAAAGGTTAATTCTGCTTAAAAGTTATAAAATATGTAGTATATTCTTCAGAATGTGTCATGAATCTTTAGATGTGTGTTCCTCTGCGAGATCAAGACGTTTGCTAATGATCGGTCTGAAAAATCTCATTTAAAACAGTATTTTTGCACAATTTTCATCACTATAAACATCAAATTCTGTAACTAAGTTAATTCTTAAAAAAATAAGCGTCATCTTTGAGAAGAGATCAAACTTCAGTCTGTCGCTCTAAAGCGTTCAAGATTTACCACAGTTTAAGTTAAATTAAAGTTTAGGCTCAAAAAGCGAATAAATGGATTATAAATACAGCGTAAATATAATTTAGTAAAAATAAACCGCTAAAAAGAAAAAATAGTAATATCAAACTAATATATATAGTACCATTTTCATGGTCAAAAAAAGACCGATTTTTTAGGGTTAAGAATGTTCTTTAAAAAAAAATGTAATTCTGTTTAAGTTTTGTCTTAAGAATACTCATAACTTTTAAAGATGTGTTCATGTGAGAGTTTGCTAATATATATGATCATCTGGATTGTGTTTCAGGGTCGCTGTGGTCGTTCTTTACAGTTACAGAGACGATTATTACAAGATCCTCCTGTGATCTCTGCTTTCACACACACACACACACACACACACACACACACACACACTCTCTCTTCGGGTTTTCTACCGTGGATCCGATGCCAAAGCTCGTGATGACATCACAACACAAAATACTGTACAGTCCAGAACTGAAGGAAATAAACTATTTTCCCAATCGCATTGTCTTGATTTTTTTAACATGCACAAGTCGATGTATTTTAGCATCTTTTTAATGAGTGCATTTTAATATGCATATTAAAATGAGCTTAGCAGAACTTCACAGTATTATTGTTTATAATACCTTCATTTCAGTCACATTGATTGATTGATTTAGAGCTTGATTATGAAAAGTTTACATTTGATAATATATTGCTTTATGTGAGTATATGTATGATTAGCTGATGAGTTTCAGTGCCACGGTTAAAATGGCTCATAAATGGGTTTAAGGTTTTAATCATATCGCTCATCTATCCGAAATTTAACCCAGAAGTTAATTATAAGTTGTGTAATATTTATGCAAATGATCTTTAGCAAAAAGGAAATGTAATAAGATCATTCATATTTTTATGGAATGCAGTTTTCATTTGTTTTGATCCGAAAAGGGGATTAAAATGATCATTTCTTGGTTCGCTCTCCCAAGGCAACATTTTAAAGTTTTTTTTGTTGTTGTTTTTTACAATAGAACAAACATACAAATGAAATAATCAGATTTCAGATATGACACTGTATTCATGTACAAAATGCTATTATGTATAAATACACAAGAGTTTCTGTACTTTCTTTTGACACAAGCGGGAATATTAAGCTTCGGATATTAGGTTATTACAGCAAGAAATGACTCTGGAGAAGCGTCACGGTTCA
Source organism: Meda fulgida (assembly GCA_030578275.1). NCBI lineage: Eukaryota > Metazoa > Chordata > Actinopteri > Cypriniformes > Leuciscidae > Meda > Meda fulgida. Next base: position 33,598,001 of record CM060632.1, on the reverse strand, counting down.
CACAATTCATTTTTATTTCAACAACAGGTGTACGTTACAGCCGAACAGCGAGAGGATCATATTGACACACGTGGCAAAGGTCAAATAAATACGCTCTGATATAAAGCACACAGACGCTTTACAGCAGCTTTGGGTTTCTCTGCCGACATCACAGACACTTACTACGCTTTAGTATTAATAAATAAATGTGAAAAAATAAATAAGATACTTTCCTCTACTATTTTTTTATGGTTTTTGTACATTTATCAAACTGCATTCACTGTAAATCCCCTCTGAATCATCATGTGATTCATTCAGACTAACACACAGCGTCTAACAAACCATTTTTCTTTTGGATATTATATCAAAATCATGACGATGCTAATAAAGTCCCATTTGTCAAAGTCTTTCTCGATCCATTAACTCAATCTAAACCGCAAAAACGGCTCGTTCTGAATTTCATGAGTATGACGTCACAACCATAATTAACATATGACAGAGTTCCACCAATCACAGCAGAGATCATTTACATATCTCTTAAAGATACAGTATCAAAAACAGTCTGTCAGAGCAAACTAAATGTTAATGTAAATCATTTCTACCTTTTTTGGTGCCAAAAAACCTCAACTTAGAACTTGGAAACCTATAGAACTTGGAAAGATATAAAAGAAGAAAAGAGCATTTTAAATACTTATTTCAAGAGGAGCAAAGTTTCTCTAGATTTGTTTTTAACAGTTATGAATGGAAAGGGAATTCGCATGTATGTAAACTAGTTTCACTTGGAGAAATAGAGCGATCTCTTTGTATGGCGATGCTTGTCACGAGGGTTTGGTTCAGTTTGTTCATGTGACGAACACACGGGAATGTCTCTCGCTTCATCATGACACGAGGCTTAAAAGAGGCTAACGATAAACTACAAGTAACACGTTTAGAAATGAATAAACAGAGGTCAGGAAACACGGCAGTCCTGTAAGGCCTCAGGATATCGATGGTCCGTGTGGATTTGGACAATGCTAATAATCTCTGGTAGGTTTCATCGTGGATCGACGCAGAACGGCACGAAACTCCACGTCCATGAAACTGCCGTCCTCGTTGACACGCGATGAAGACCTTAAAGCATGAGATGTCGAGCGTTTCGCAATACTTGGTTCTTGCGCTGGAGAACGAAGCTCGTAACGCAAGGATGCGGTTCAGACCCGGCTAGCATCCGTGTCCATTAGCGACTTTAGCGCGCGGGATTGTGATCCGCTCCGCTTCCGACAGGAAACTCCCGTTCCTCGAGCTCTGGAACTTGCTCTCTTTGGACGACGGCTCCATGTAAACCACAGAGTTCTTGTTCACGTGTTTCTTCAGGATCACCGTCTACAAAAACATGCAGAATTGCAAGAATTTTCACTCAGATGCACGATATATCGGCCGTGTTATTGGTATCGGCCGATAAATGTTCGTTTTTAATGTTAGCGTTATCGGCACGACAAAAAATTTTTAGCCGATATATTAAAGCTGATAAATAATGGATTATTTCCTCCAGCTGAGACTCTCCAGATTCAACATGATGATTTTAAACTGCTTGAAATATGATTGAAATCACTTCAAGAAGAAAAAAACAGTTCAGTTCAGCATATCGGCTACATAACATTATAACGAGAACATCATAATTGTGTGTTTGGGTCGTGGCTTTTAATGGTGAGACTTGTGTTTTTGTAATCAGGCTCTCAAAAATTATATAAAAGAAATGTGGATTTAGATTAATCGGCCAAAATTAATATCGGTTATCGGCTCTCAAATATAAAGAATTATCGGTTATCGGCCAAAATTAATATCGGTTATCGGCTCTCAAATATAAAGAATTATCGGTTATCGACCAAAATGTATATCGGTTATCGGCTCTCAAATATAAAGAATTATCGGTTATCAGCCAAAATTAATATCGGTTATTGGCTCTCAAATATAAAGAATTATCGGCCTAAATTAATATTGGTTATCGGCTCTCAAATATAAAGAATTATCGGTTATCGGCCTAAATTAATATCGGTTATCGACTCTCAAATATAAAGAATTATCGGTTATCGGCCTAAATTATTATCGGTTATTGGCTCTCAAATATAAAGAATTATCGGCCTAAATTAATATTGGTTATCGGCTCTCAAATATAAAGAATTATTGGTTATCGGCCTAAATAAATATCGGTTATCGACTCTCAAATATAAAGAATTATCGGTTATCTGCCTAAATTAATATCGGTTATCGACTCTCAAATATAAAGAATTATCGGTTATCGACCAAAATTAATATCGGTTATCGGCTCTCAAATATAAAGAATTATCGATTATCGGCCTAAATTATTATCGGTTATCGGCTCTCAAATATAAAGAATTATTGGTTATCGGCCTAAATTAATATCGGTTATCGACTCTCAAATATAAAGAATTATCGGTTATCGGCCTAAATTAATATCGGTTATCGACTCTCAAATATAAAGAATTATCGGTTATCGGCCAAAATTTTCATATTTGTGCATCCCTAATATTTAAAAAATAAGAATAATTTTTATTTGTAAATTGCATTTCACACTTCCTGATGTTAGTGTTTATAATATCTTAACTCTTTCACCGCCAGCATTTTTTATCATTTTCACAAAATGAATATTTACTTGTATGTATATCTGAGCATGCAATACATCAAATGAAAAAAAAAAATTATTCTAGCTTCATGCTTTCTTTTTTTAATCAACACCTGTGTGTGGGCAGGTTTTATAAAAATCATAAAAAAGCAATATTTTGAAGAAAACCCTGAGAAACGAAAGCGCTCACCTTTTTGGGCGCGCTGTAGCAGGACATCTGGACCCAGCTGTTCCTCTTGTTGACCAGGACG
>CM060632.1:33550148-33590148 GCA_030578275.1 Meda fulgida | reverse complement strand
ATGCTTTCACTGCAGGAACACACACACGTACACGTACACACACACACACGTACATGTACACACACACACACACACACACACACACACACGTATACACACACACACACACACACACACACACACACACACACACACACACACACACACACACGTACACGTAGACACACACACACGTACACGTAGACACACACACACGTACATGTACACACACACACATACACACACATACACACGTACACACACGTACAAACACACACACACACGTACACACACACACACACGTACACACACACACACGTACACACACACACGTACACACACACACACGTATACACACACACACACACACACACACGTACACACACACACACGTACACACACACACACACACACACACGTACACACACACACACACACGAACACACACACACGTACACACACACACACGTACACACACACACACACGCACACACACACACACACATACACACACACACACACACACACACACATACACACACACACACGTATACACACACACAAACACGTATACACACACACACGTACACACATACACGTCTATATTACTAACAGGGGACTATCGCTCTACACTGGCCAAGAGGGGACTAGTGTTTCTAGTCATTTTGAAGAAACAAAAATGACATACAAAATTTTCTTTTAAGGTCTTTTTTCATAATATAACTTTAAATATGCATTTTTTTATTTTTAAAAAAACATGCCAAGTGGGGACCTGAACGATGTCTACCTTACCAACAGGGGACTCCCATAGACTGCAATGGAACTGTGTGTGTGTGTGTGTGTGTGTGTGAAGAGTGAAGTCTGTCTTCATTATGTAACTTTATATATATATATATATTATATATATATAATGTTTATATATTAGATATGTAATCTGTAATTATATAATGTTTACACAGGCATCAGACACACACAAACACACACATTTCTATATTACTAAAAGAGCACTGTCGCTCTACACTGGCCAAGTGGGGACTTTCATAGCCTACAATGGAACCGTGTGTGTGTGAACAGTGAACTCTGTCTTCATTATGTAATATTGCATATTGTGATATGCATATTGTAATCTCTGATGACTGTGTGAACATACATATATATATGCCTGTATGTGTTAATACAGGCATCAGAGATCACAATATGCACAGATAAACATATTCAATATACAATTAAAAAAGAATGACCAAACCATCAGTTATCAAAAATTAAAAAAATTGCAATTTTTGAGGAAAGACCATTTGAATCTGTTTTTTCATTCAACGGGGTAAAAAATACCGACGGCAACAGTTCAAAAGCAGAGGCGAGAAGATGCTTCTTATCATTCATATTATTATTTCTCTTTTTTAATGCTCTCTCTTCATAGATACTTTATATTCTTGGTTATGCAGTCCCTAACAATTTTTTTTGCCATTGTTATGTGCCATTGTACAAACACACACATTTCTATATTACTAACAGAGCACTGTCGCTCTACACTGGCCAAGTGGGGACCTGAACGATGTTTACCTATCGAACAGGGGACTCCCATAGCCTACAATGGAACTGTGTGTGTGTGTGTGAACAGTGAAGTCTGTCTTCATTATGTAACTTGTATATATGTAACTTTTATATACATTATATATATAAATTATATATATATGTATATATGTGTGTGTGTGTGTTCACACAGGCATCAGAAATCACAATATGCATAGATAAAAATATACAGTATACAATTAAAGAAAAATGACCCCCATCAGTTATCAAAAAAAATATTGCTTGAGGAAAGACCATTTAAATCTACAACGGGGTAAAAAATACCGACGGCAACGGTTCAAAAGCAGAGGTTGAGAAGACGCCTCTTATCATTCATACTATTATTTCTCTTATTTAATGCTCTCTCTTCATAGATACTTTCTATTCTTGGTTATGCAGTCCCTAACAATTTTTTTGCCATTGTTATGTGCCATTGTACACACACACATTAATTTCTATATTACTAACAGAGCACTGTCGCTCTACACTGGCCAAGTGGGGACCTGAACGATGTTTACCTATCGAACAGGGGACTCCCATAGCCTACAATGGAACTGTGTGTGTGTGAGTGAACAGTGAAGTTTGTCTTCATTATGTAACTTTTATATATATATATAATATATATATAATGTTTATATATTATATATGTAATATGTAATTATATAATGTTTACACAGGCATCAGACACACACAAACACACACATTTCTATATTACTAACAGAGCACTGTCGCTCTACACTGGCCAAGTGGGGACCTGAACGATGTTTACCTATCGAACAGGGGACTCCCATAGCCTACAATGGAACTATGTAACTTGTGTGTATATATATATATATGTATATGTATATATATATGTATATGTATATGTATATGTGTGTGTGTGTGTGTGTTCATACAGGCATCAGAGATCACAATATGCATAGATAAACATATACAATATACAATTAAAAAAGAATGACCAAACCATCAGTTATCAAAAATTAAAAAAATTAGAATTTTTTGAGGAAAGACCATTTGAATCTGTTTTTTAACGGGGTAAAAAATACCGACGGCAACAGTTCAAAAGCAGAGGCTCTTATCATTCATATTATTATTTTTCTTCTTTAACGGTCTCTCTTCATAGATACTTTCTATGCTTGGTTATGCAGTCCGTTTAGGGTTCATGGGATAAATCAAACAGAAATAGCTCTTTAAGGTAACAATTTCAGGTCACTACTTTATACAGTCAATAATGATTATATTAATCAAAATGAACTTCGCGTCCCCAGTTGGATGGTAAAGAACGACACCAGTTCTTCTGCTTTGTACATTTCTTGCCATCACAAAAACACGGTAAAGATTTTGGAGGTCAATCTCAAAATGTTATGTTGACTTGCTGCACTGAACAATTTTACTTCATTCAGTTGAAATATATGAAGTAGAGATGTTCATTTAACATTTTGTTTTCTGACTGACAGCTGATGCTTGTTAACCAGTCATCAGCAGTTAACTGACATTATTTTAAGGTTAGATTAGAATTAAATGTAATTAGAAAAGATAAGTGTCTGTGACCCATTCAAATACCTCAAAAATGTAGATTTACATGTGCAAATAGCAGCATAAACAACAGAACATGAGGATTCACACACACCGTCACATCAAGCACCCGCAGTGCTTCTGTGAACACAGTAAACCAGAATAAAAGTGTTTATATAACTGTATATATATATATATTAGTGCTGTCAGTTTAACGCGTTATTAACGGCGTTACCGCAAACACATTTTAACGGCGTCAATTTTTTTAGCGCGAGATTAATGCTCTTTTTGGCCTAGCAAACATTGTAGTTTTTTCACATGCTGTTGCAACAACTGGTAACGTTAGAAACACTACAACATCACACCGGATAGCTAGACCGGAAACAAAACAAAACGCGGGACTAGATTTGATGGCCGAGTGCGAGCGCGGGCGGTAATGCACTCACTCTGTGTGTGCGGGTACGGGAGAATACAACGATTCGGGACTCCCACAAACTAGAAAAATCTATGAATAAAACATAAAAACTAATACATTTTTATTCTTATGTTGCAGAAAAGCAACAAGAACAACTAAAACAAAATAGAAACGATTTACAGGCCAGAGTTACTTTTTATGACATGTTTGCAGCGTTGAGCGATGTAGCCAATCACAGACATGTGTTGATTTCTTAAACGCAATGGCCAATCAGATGCATTTAAAATAGACTCCCCTCACTGCTCAAAACTGACTTTTTGTTCAGTGCTGAATTCTGTATATTGGCAAATCCTCTGATTAAAACAAACAAAGTGTATATATTATGAAAGATTCATTGTGCAGTCAGCTTCATTGATAATAACAGAGATGTGTGAGATTGCGATGAACTGATGTCAGCTTTTTAGGAATTTTTAAAGGATTGCACTTTGTGCGCATTCAGTCATCCCAAACCATGCACTCAGTAGCCTGCTTGCTTTTATATTATAACAGTGGTTTGTGTGTTAATGCTTTAATAACAAATAATTGATCAGGAGCATTTATGCTGATGTGTATGGTGGCGACACGTAGGCGAAGTAGCCTACAAATAAAGTCTATTTGCGGGCGGGAGCGGGACAAAAATGTTGCGGGCGGGAGAAAGTAACATAGAAAGTAGTTGAGAACGTCAGTAATAACGCCCCACGTATTAAAAAGAAATGGACGGTTTTAAATCGGGCTCGGGACGGGCTCATAATTACAGTAAATGTGTCGGGCCGGGCTCGGACACAATGCGCCGCGGGCTCGGGTCGGGCTCATAATTACAGTAAATGTGTCGGGCCGGGCTCGGACACAATGCGCACGGGCTCGGGTCGGGCTCATAATTACAGTAAATGTGTCGGGCCGGGCTCGGACACAATGCGCCGCGGGCTCGGGTCGGCTTGATTTTTTGGGCCCGATCTAAGCTCTACAATGGATGACTTCAGACAGAAGCACATGGATACCACAGCTAAGAACAAACTTATTGCTGATCCACTTTTCCTTGTTGATAAGAGCATTCAAATTAGAAAAAATGATGGGACAAATAGAAATCAAGGGACATTTAGAATAGATAAAAATGTGCGATTAATCGCGAGTTAACTATGGCATTAATGCGATTAATCGCGATTAAATATTTGAATCGTTTGACAGCACTAATATATATATATTTACACAACATTATTTTCAACTGAAAATTGCAAGCTTTTCATGTGTTTTGGCCGCTCATTTACACGAAAATGCCATTTTGGAGGCCTGACAATGCAAACTTTCCAACCCGATCACACTAAATGCGTCTCTGCTTAGAAATCTTGGCTTGCTCAAAACTTTTTGTCTTTAAATGAAGTCAAAACTGAGGTGATAGTTTTCGGCCCCACTGATAACTTTAATACCACCAGCATCGATTTGAGGAGCTTCTCTGCATTCAGATCTACGCATGACAAACAAATATCTTCGGTAATTCGATCTAGTTTCTATCAACTCCGTCTTTTGTATCAAATTAAACACTTCCTATCTGACAAAACTCTAGAGATGTGTTCATGCTTTTATTACTTCCCGTTTAGACTACTGCAACTCATTGTACTGCGGTATTTCCAAGTCACAAATCGCTCGCCTTCAACTGGTCCAAAATGCTGCAGCAAGATTTATTCGCAAAAGTGATCACATGATGATAATGATACATTTTATTTATATTGCGCTTTTCTCCAACCCAAAACGATACAAAAACAATACACAGTACCAATATATATATATATATATATATATATATATATATATATATTGGTGTAATGACCATTGGTGTAATGATTGTCAGAGATTAAAAATTGTAACATTACAAAATTTAATGACAGTACATTTCAAATACCTAAAAATGGTACATTAAGTGGTTTTGTTCAAGTCAAAATATTACTTAACATTAATGAACCAACCTACATACAATAAAACTACATTTTTGGGGGGTTAAATCAAGCAGAAATATCACTTCAAGGTAACAATTGCAGGTCACTACACAAGTTAAACTGTACATGATCTAGACTCTAGATAAATGAAATGCAATCGCAGCAGTAAGTCAGGGGAATGCTTATATTTATTTCTTTGGTTTCAATTTTGAACATGTTGCAGTTCTTTTTAAAAAGGTATACATTTTGACATAATTATAAAATGATATAACATGATTTGATACTGTATATTAGCAGAAATGACACATTTTTCACTTCAGCAACAAAGTGGAGACCCTCTTTTCTGTAATGAAAGACCAATCTTATGGGTTGTGGTCTCTCAGACATTGGCCAATATCAGTAAAAAAAAAAAAAAAAACATTGTTTCCCTTAGGGCTTAAATGAACCAGATTTTTTTTACATCCTTACACTTTTAGACAGGTGATGCTTGCAACCCGACCATAATCCATTAGCCGACAAGATTAGAATGTTATATTCTAATTAAATTAGAATGTATGTATTTCTCAATACTTATCACTGTTTTAAAAGCTCTTCACTCCGTTGTCTTAACCAACTTTCAGCTTCACTGCAGTAAATTTCACATTCAAAACGCATTAAAACTACCAAAACACATCATTCATGTCTCAAAATAAGTCATTCTTTCAGAACACTAGTAAAGGTTTCACCCAACAAACACAATTAAAAATACAAATCAAAAAACACACACAACAGGCAGTAATATGCACTATTTTCTGCTGTTCAGAATTCAAGGCAGGTTATTTTACATGGTTCATGTTTACATTAATGTACAAAATTATTTCCTTTTGTATAGATGGCGATGAAAATGAAAGACTAAGACTAGTGTAGGTGTTTAGTTACATCTTAATTGTTCTGATAGGTTTTTTTTAGATTCAGAATATATTTCAATGTGGTATACGGTATAAAAATATTGCAAATTTCAGTCTTATTCATTTTTGTTTGAGTTGAAATGTTTTTAACTTAAATATAACAGTCTTGGAAATAATATGTAAGCATGTGCATATTGGCCTGTACAGTAAATCAAGTTCTGCTGGTCTTTGTGTTTAAGTGAGAAATGAATTCATGTAAATTGAAAGATCTCAGTTTAGCCGGACACTGATCTTGTGATCACTGTGTCAAGAGTTTCATGGTATTAATTAATCTTGAGAAGGTATTAATATTTCAGTTTAAACACAAATGTGTACTGTAATGTAAACATTGACCATGTAACATAAAATGCTGTGAATTCGGAACAACAGAAAACAGCAGAAATATTTTATAATGCTCCAGTTATTTGTGTTTTTTGTATTTTATGAGTGAAAAAGTGTGTTTGTTGGGTGAGCTTTACTAGTGTTCTGGAAGAACTGTATTAGCAGCTGTAAATGGATATTCTGACATAGGTAGTTTCATGTGTATGTAGACTCTTGTGTGTGGATTGAGTTGCTGCACATCCCCCCACACGCAATTTACATCTCAATACTTGAAGGTGTGTGTGTGTGTGTGTGTGTCATGGAGAAACCGGCCTAAAGATCTCACAACTCTAACAATACAGTTACCAATGTCCAAGAATCTGTGGAACTTCTCAAATAAACTACAATAAACTAGAGAAAACGCTGGGATTTACTCTGACAAATTAAATTACAGGTTTTTACAGTCGCTAGGACACATTTCTCAATATTTAGGTACATTTTCAAAACTCTTCACTCAGTTCTTCATTTCACATTCAAAATGCACTGACACTTCCTTCATGTCTCAAATCCCAACTCAATCTTCCAGAACACTAGTAAAGGTTTCACCCAACAAACACACTTTGGCACTCATAAAACAGAAAAAACACAAACAACAGGAGCATTACACAATATTTTCTTTTGCAAATTGCTTTTACAAAACAAGAATGGCACTACTCTACTGTTTTTAATTCACTGCAGTTTAATATTAGATTTTAGAATCAGAATATTTATTTCAATATGATATTACTGTGGGAATGTTGCAAATCTCGGTCTTATCATTTTTTGTTGTTAGGTTTTGAAAATAAGTTTAACAGTTTTAAAAAGAGTATGTAAATGTGCAAATTATCCTGTATAGCACATAAAATTCTGTAAGTGTTTGTGTTTAAGAGAGAAAATAATTCAAGTAAATGGAACAAAATCCATCCGATGACATTGTTCAAAGCACTGATCCACAGTTTAGCTCATATAGACGGATGGTGTGATCACTGTGTGAAGAGAGTTTATAAAAAAAGAGAATTTTATGTTCTATACAGGATAATTTGCACGTTTACATACTCTTTTTAAAACTGTTAAACTTATTTTCAAAACCTAACAACAAAAAATGATAAGACCGAGATTTGCAACATTCCCACAGTAATATCATATTGAAATAAATATTCTGATTCTAAAATCTAATATTAAACTGCAGTGAATTAAAAACAGTAGAGTAGTGCCATTCTTGTTTTGTAAAAGCAATTTGCAAAAGAAATATTGTGTAATGCTCCTGTTGTTTGTGTTTTTTCTGTTTTATGAGTGCCAAAGTGTGTTTGTTGGGTGAAACCTTTACTAGTGTTCTGGAAGATTGAGTTGGGATTTGAGACATGAAGGAAGTGTCAGTGCATTTTGAATGTGAAATGAAGAACTGAGTGAAGAGTTTTGAAAATGTACCTAAATATTGAGAAATGTGTCCTAGGGACTGTAAAAACCTGTAATTTAATTTGTCAGAGTAAATCCCAGCGTTTTCTCTAGTTTATTGTAGTTTATTTGAGAAGTTCCACAGATTCTTGGACATTGGTAACTGTATTGTTAGAGTTGTGAGATCTTTAGGCCGGTTTCTCCATGACACACACACACACACTTTCAAGTATTGAGATGTAAATTGCGTGTGGGGGGATGTGCAGCAACTCAATCCACACACAAGAGTCTACATACACATGAAACTACCTATGTCAGAATATCCATTTACAGCTGCTAATACAGTTCTTCCAGAACACTAGTAAAGCTCACCCAACAAACACACTTTTTCACTCATAAAATACAAAAAAACACAAATAACTGGAGCATTATAAAATATTTCTGCTGTTTTCTGTTGTTCCGAATTCACAGCATTTTATGTTACATGGTCAATGTTTACATTACAGTACACATTTGTGTTTAAACTGAAATATTAATACCTTCTCAAGATTAATTAATACCATGAAACTCTTCACACAGTGATCACAAGATCAGTGTCCGGCTAAACTGAGATCTTTCAATTTACATGAATTCATTTCTCACTTAAACACAAAGACCAGCAGAACTTGATTTACTGTACAGGCCAATATGCACATGCTTACATATTATTTCCAAGACTGTTATATTTAAGTTAAAAACATTTCAACTCAAACAAAAATGAATAAGACTGAAATTTGCAATATTTTTATACCGTATACCACATTGAAATATATTCTGAATCTAAAAAAAACCTATCAGAACAATTAAGATGTAACTAAACACCTACACTAGTCTTAGTCTTTCATTTTCATTGCCATCTATACAAAAGGAAATAATTTTGTACATTAATGTAAACATGAACCATGTAAAATAACCTGCCTTGAATTCTGAACAGCAGAAAATAGTGCATATTACTGCCTGTTGTTTGTGTTTTTTGATTTGTATTTTTAATTTAGTTTGTTGGGTGAAACCTTTACTAGTGTTCTGAAGGAATGACTTATTTTGAGACATGAATGATGTGTTTTGGTAGTTTTAATGCGTTTTGAATGTGAAATTTACTGCAGTGAAGATGAAAGTTGGTTAAGACAACGGAGTGAAGAGCTTTTAAAACAGTGATAAGTATTGAGAAATACATACATTCTAATTTAATTAGAATATAACATTCTAATCTTGTCGGCTAATGGATTATGGTCGGGTTGCAAGCATCACCTGTCTAAAAGTGTAAGGATGTAAAAAAAATCTGGTTCATTTAAGCCCTAAGGGAAACAATGTTTTTTTTTTTTTACTGATATTGGCCAATGTCTGAGAGACCACAACCCATAAGATTGGTCTTTCATTACAGAAAAGAGGGTCTCCACTTTGTTGCTGAAGTGAAAAATGTGTCATTTCTGCTAATATACAGTATCAAATCATGTTATATCATTTTATAATTATGTCAAAATGTATACCTTTTTAAAAAGAACTGCAACATGTTCAAAATTGAAACCAAAGAAATAAATATAAGTATTCCCCTGACTTACTGCTGCGATTGCATTTCATTTATCTAGAGTCTAGATCATGTACAGTTTAACTTGTGTAGTGACCAGCAATTGTTACCTTGAAGTGATATTTCTGCTTGATTTAACCCCCCCAAAAATGTAGTTTTATTGTATGTAGGTTGGTTCATTAATGTTAAGTAATATTTTGACTTGAACAAAACCACTTAATGTACCATTTTTAGGTATTTGAAATGTACTGTCATTAAATTTTGTAATGTTACAATTTTTAATCTCTGACAATCATTACACCAATGGTCATTACACAAATATATATATATATATATATATATATATATATATATATATATATATATATATATATATATATATATTGGTACTGTGTATTGTTTTTGTATCGTTTTGGGTTGGAGAAAAGCGCAATATAAATAAAATGTATCATTATCATCATGTGATCACTTTTGCGAATAAATCTTGCTGCAGCATTTTGGACCAGTTGAAGGCGAGCGATTTGTGACTTGGAAATACCGCAGTACAATGAGTTGCAGTAGTCTAAACGGGAAGTAATAAAAGCATGAACACATCTCTAGAGTTTTGTCAGATAGGAAGTGTTTAATTTGATACAAAAGACGGAGTTGATAGAAACTAGATCGAATTACCGAAGATATTTGTTTGTCATGCGTAGATCTGAATGCAGAGAAGCTCCTCAAATCGATGCTGGTGGTATTAAAGTTATCAGTGGGGCCGAAAACTATCACCTCAGTTTTGACTTCATTTAAAGACAAAAAGTTTTGAGCAAGCCAAGATTTCTAAGCAGAGACGCATTTAGTGTGATCGGGTTGGAAAGTTTGCATTGTCAGGCCTCCAAAATGGCATTTTCGTGTAAATGAGCGGCCAAAACACATGAAAAGCTTGCAATTTTCAGTTGAAAATAATGTTGTGTAAATATATATATATTAGTGCTGTCAAACGATTCAAATATTTAATCGCGATTAATCGCATTAATGCCATAGTTAACTCGCGATTAATCGCATTAATGCCATAGTTAACTCGCGATTAATCGCACATTTTTATCTATTCTAAATGTCCCTTGATTTCTATTTGTCCCATCATTTTTTCTAATTTGAATGCTCTTATCAACAAGGAAAAGTGGATCAGCAATAAGTTTGTTCTTAGCTGTGGTATCCATGTGCTTCTGTCTGAAGTCATCCATTGTAGAGCTTAGATCGGGCCCAAAAAATCAAGCCGACCCGAGCCCGCGGCGCATTGTGTCCGAGCCCGGCCCGACACATTTACTGTAATTATGAGCCCGACCCGAGCCCGTGCGCATTGTGTCCGAGCCCGGCCCGACACATTTACTGTAATTATGAGCCCGACCCGAGCCCGCGGCGCATTGTGTCCGAGCCCGGCCCGACACATTTACTGTAATTATGAGCCCGTCCCGAGCCCGATTTAAAACCGTCCATTTCTTTTTAATACGTGGGTCGTTATTACTGACGTTCTCAACTACTTTCTATGTTACTTTCTCCCGCCCGCAACATTTTTGTCCCGCTCCCGCCCACAAATAGACTTTATTTGTAGGCTACTTCGCCTACGTGTCGCCACCATACACATCAGCATAAATGCTCCTGATCAATTATTTGTGAATAAAGCATTAACACACAAACCACTGTTATAATAGAAAAGCAAGCAGGCTACTGAGTGCATGGTTTGGGATGACTGAATGCGCACAAAGTGCAATCCTTTAAAAATTCCTAAAAAGCTGACATCAGTTCATCGCAATCTCACACATCTCTGTTATTATCAATGAAGCTGACTGCACAATGAATCTTTCATAATATATACACTTTGTTTGTTTTAATCAGAGGATTTGCCAATATACAGAATTCAGCACTGAACAAAAAGTCAGTTTTGAGCAGTGAGGGGAGTCTATTTTAAATGCATCTGATTGGCCATTGCGTTTAAGAAATCAGCACATGTCTGTGATTGGCTACATCGCTCAACGCTGCAAACATGTCATAAAAAGTAACTCTGGCCTGTAAATCGTTTCTATTTTGTTTTAGTTGTTCTTGTTGCTTTTCTGCAACATAAGAATAAAAATGTATTAGTTTTTATGTTTTATTCATAGATTTTTCTAGTTTGTGGGAGTCCCGAATCGTTTTATTCTCCCGTACCCGCACACACAGAGTGAGTGCATTACCGCCCACGCTCGCACTCGGCCATCAAATCTAGTCCCGCGTTTTGTTTTGTTTCCGGTCTAGCTATCCGGTGTGATGTTGTAGTGTTTCTAACGTTACCAGTTGTTGCAACAGCATGTGAAAAAACTACAATGTTTGCTAGGCCAAAAAGAGCGTTAATCTCGCGCTAAAAAAATTGACGCCGTTAAAATGTGTTTGCGGTAACGCCGTTAATAACGCGTTAAACTGACAGCACTAATATATATATATATACAGTTATATAAACACTTTTATTCTGGTTTACTGTGTTCACAGAAGCACTGCGGGTGCTTGATGTGACGGTGTGTGTGAATCCTCATGTTCTGTTGTTTATGCTGCTATTTGCACATGTAAATCTACATTTTTGAGGTATTTGAATGGGTCACAGACACTTATCTTTTCTAATTACATTTAATTCTAATCTAACCTTAAAATAATGTCAGTTAACTGCTGATGACTGGTTAACAAGCATCAGCTGTCAGTCAGAAAACAAAATGTTAAATGAACATCTCTACTTCATATATTTCAACTGAATGAAGTAAAATTGTTCAGTGCAGCAAGTTAACATAACATTTTGAGATTGACCTCCAAAATCTTTACCGTGTTTTTGTGATGGCAAGAAATGTACAAAGCAGAAGAACTGGTGTCGTTCTTTACCATCCAACTGGGGACGCGAAGTTCACTTTGATTAATATAATCATTATTGACTGTATAAAGTAGTGACCTGAAATTGTAACCTTAAAGAGCTATTTCTGTTTGATTTATCCCATGAACCCTAAACGGACTGCATAACCAAGCATAGAAAGTATCTATGAAGAGAGACCGTTAAAGAAGAAAAATAATAATATGAATGATAAGAGCCTCTGCTTTTGAACTGTTGCCATCAGTATTTTTTACCCCGTTAAAAAACAGATTCAAATGGTCTTTCCTCAAAAAATTCTAATTTTTTTAATTTTTGATAACTGATGGTTTGGTCATTCTTTTTTAATTGTATATTGTATATGTTTATCTATGCATATTGTGATCTCTGATGCCTGTATGAACACACACACACACACACATATACATATACATATACATATATATATATACATATACACATATATATATATACACACAAGTTACATAGTTCCATTGTAGGCTATGGGAGTCCCCTGTTCGATAGGTAAACATCGTTCAGGTCCCCACTTGGCCAGTGTAGAGCGACAGTGCTCTGTTAGTAATATAGAAATGTGTGTGTTTGTGTGTGTCTGATGCCTGTGTAAACATTATATAATTACATATTACATATATAATATATAAACATTATATATATATTATATATATGTATAAAAGTTACATAATGAAGACAGACTTCACTGTTCACACACACACACACACAGTTCCATTGTAGGCTATGGGAGTCCCCTGTTCGATAGGTAAACATCGTTCAGGTCCCCACTTGGCCAGTGTAGAGCGACAGTGCTCTGTTAGTAATATAGAAATGTGTGTGTTTGTACAATGGCACATAACAATGGCAAAAAAATTGTTAGGGACTGCATAACCAAGAACAGAAAGTATCTATGAAGAGAGAGCGTTAAAGAAGAAAAATAATATTATGATTGATATGAATATCTTAAGGCCTCTGCTTTTGAACTGTTGCCACCGATATTTTTTACCCTGTTGAAATACAGATTCAAATGGTCTTCCCTGAAATTTTTTTTTTTACATTTTTGATAACTGATGGTTTGGTCATTATTTTTTAATTGTATATTGTATATGTTTATCTATGCATATTGTGATCTCTGATGCCAGTGTGAAAATACACACACACACTCAAACACACACACACACACATATATATATACATATATATATATATATGACAGACTTCATTGTTCACACACACACAGTTTCATTGCAGGCTATGAGAGTCCCCACTTGGATGGTTAGAGATCGTTCAGAGATGGAGGTCAGGTCCCCTCTTGGCCAGTGTAGAGCGACACTGCTCTGTTCATATATATTACATGCATGTGTGTGTGTACAATGGCACATAATAATTGCAAATAAATTGTTAGGGACTGCATAACTAAGAATAGAAAGTATCTATGAAGAAAGAGAGTTAAATAAGAAAAATAATATTAATATGAATGATAAGAGGCGTCTTCTCGCCTCTGCTTTTGAACTGTTGCCGTCTGTATTTTTTACCCCGTTGTAGATTTAAATGGTCTTTCCTCAAGCAATTCAAATTTGTACATTATTGATAACTGATGGTTTGGTCATTCTTTTTTTAGTTGTTTATGTTTATCTATGCATATTGTGATCTCTGATGCCTGTGTGAACATTATATAATTACATATATATGTATGTTTGGGCATGTTTGAAAATACTTGAAAGTTCGGTAACACTTTATAATAACTGCACACTATTAATAATTAGTTAAGCATCAGTAAAGAGTTACTTCATAATTTACAAAGCATTAATATGCATTAATGAGCAGTTTATAAATACAGCTATACATGCTTTGTTCTTGTATAAATGCTTTATTCTTTATTTAGAAGCATATCTATATTTTGTTTAATAATTGTATTTTCATACTTTATTAATGATCAATTTATAATTTCTAAATGAAATATAGCATTATTTACAAACAAGTTATTTGGGATTTGTCAGTGATTCATAAGATCACTTAAGTGTAAGTAAATGCAGTAAATTCAGGTAGTTATAAAGCATTTAGTAGTGGTCAGTTAACTATTTTTGTGAGCTCATCACAAAATATAAAGCATTTATAAAGGCGATTTAAAGACTCAGTTATCTTCTAAACAGAAAAATGAAACAAACACAACACTGTGATACAGAACATAGAAATATATAACTGAACCTTTAAATCTCCTTTATAAAAGCTTTACAAGGCATAACTAGTCCTCACTTTATAAAATACTTATACTCACCACTACCAAATGCTTTATAACTACCTGAATTACAGTAGAAATACATGTTAATAAAGCATTTATTAACACACTAAGTACCTATTACAAAATGTCAGTATAATGTATGAATGTACATTTGAAATAGTTTATTAATCATTTTACTCACACTTTCTAAGTGATCTTATGAACCACTGACAACTCCTAAATAACTGGTTTGTATATAATGTTATACTTCATTTAAAAATTATAAATTGATCATTAATAAAGTATGAAAATACAACAATTAAACATTATAGATATGCTTTTAAAGCAAGAATAAAGCTTTTATAGCTGTATTTATATACTGCTTATTAATGTCTATTAATGCTTTATAAATATTGAATTAACTGTTTACTAATGCTTAACTAATGATACATAGCGTGGGGTTATTATAAAGTTACCGTAAGTTCTTTAACTAAGCAGCAGTTAAACAGCAGCTCTACAGTTTCAGAGCCTCTCTGAGACAGCAAGCCATTCAAACAATAGAGAAGTGTGAACGACGTGTGTTAATGGGCCACTGCAGTTCCTGCTCCAGCCTACAGGAGCGCTGCTGAGTATGGGCTTAAACACACACACACTTGCAGGTCCCCACTTGGTCAAAAATGTAAAAAATTCACCAGAGCGTATTTTAGATGATTTTAACATGTTTTAAGGCATGACCAACAGGGGACTTGAAAAATGTCCCCACTTGGCTCGGCGGTCCCCTGTTGGTGAGTGTGTAACGACACCAAGGTCCCCTCTTAGATAGGTAGACAAGTACACACACGTACACACACACACACACACACACGTACACACACGTACACACACACACACACGTACACACACACACACGTACACACACACACACGTACACACACACACACGTACACACACACACACACGTACACACACACACACACACACGTACACACACACACACACACACGTACACACACACGTACACACACACGTACACACACACACGTACACACACACACGTACACACACACACACACACGTATACACACGTACACACACACACACACACGTACACACACACACACACACACACGTACACACACACACACGTATACACACGTACACACACACACACACACGTACACACACACACACACACACACTTACACACACACACACACACACACACGCACACACACACACGTATACACACGTACACACACACACGTATACACACACAGACACACGTATACACACACACACGTACACACACACACACGTACACACACACACACGTACACACACACACGTACACACACACACACACACACGTACACACACACGTACACACACACACACGTACACACACACACACGTATACACACACACGTACACACACACACACACACACACACGTACACACACACGTACACACACACACACACACGTACACACACACACACGTATACACACACACACGTACACACACACACACACGTACACACACACGTACACACACACACACACACGTACACACACACACACACACGTACACACACACACACACGTACACACACACACACGTACACACACACGTATACACACACACACACACGTACACACAAACACACACGTACACACACACGTACACACACACACACACGTATACACACACACACACACAGGTAGGAGCCGAGCATGACGGGCGCCGGAGCGACACACACGTGTTTCTTGCCCTGCGGTTCACGCGTAAAACCGTCCGCTTCGCACCAGTGGCTTTATTGACAGTAACTGGGCTTTTGTGTGTCTGGAGAAGCACATGTTCATGAAACCGACTCCCAGTGACGGATCAACTCCTGGACATTTACTATTCTGACTTTATAATCTGCAAACTATATGAGAGTTTTTTCTCTTCTATTTCTGTAAAAACAATCAAAATAAAACACTTTCTAAGAATGATTAACATCATAAGAATGCAAAATTCAAATAAATACATAATTTAAAATATAACACTTTACATTTTATTCATAAGAACAGTGAATGTGTCGTTAAATTGCTGAAATATTAACCTCTTTTAATTACATATCATGTGCTCCTAAAGCACTTAAAATAAATAAATAATTAAATCATGCAACATGTCCAATTAAAATTGGAAACAAACCAAAGAAAAACCCTAAATAAAAATGAATTAAATCATAAAAATGTTAAATTGGAATAACTTAAAAAATAAAAACAAATCAAAATTAAGCACTTACTAAAAATAAATGAAATTAGAAAGACATAAAATTATGCTAAATGGGTCACGTAAATGTAAAATTAATAAATATTAAAAAATATAAACAAAAACAAACAAAACAAAAAAATCACAAGAATGTAAAATGTAAATAAATAATTTAAAATAAAACAAATCAAAATAAAACATCAACTATTAATTAAATAATAAAAAAAATGCTTATGTCGTTAAATGACTGAAATATTAACTTGTGTATTAAATTCTCAGTTTTATTACGTTTACATTTTATTATTATTATTCAATCTCTACCATCAGCAAACTACTTTTCTATTCTACTTCTCCATAGATTATATAAATATGCAGTTAAGTGATGAAACTCTAGAGGGCGCAGGTTGATCGCTCCTTTACATACAATCCGCAAGCAATCGCATCATTGCCGCATAGCGCAAGATGATTGGCCAATGCTGATCCTGCAGCCAATGAGATTGCTTGCTCAACATTTAAATAGTCTGGCTGAATGTTTTCTGTAAGACGATCCTGCAGCAGATTAAAGGCCTGTTCACACCGGGACGAATTTCGCGTGCGATATTCGCCGACGTTTAACGCCTCGTGACTAAACAAAGGGCTTCAACGTGAGTGCGCACACCGACACGAAAAACGCCACGCGTAAAAACGTCACTTTTTAAAAAACGCCTCGGGTTCGTTTTTTTGGTTTGACGCGCCACGTCAAAAACGATCCGACCAATGAGATTGTCGCTTTTGCTCACGTGTCTGGAGCTTCTGAAGTTACAGTAAAACACAACTTGGCGCTCAAACACAAACCGGTCTTGCCGAGCACACATGCGTAACGCCGATATCCGCCGGCGTAACACTGCCGGGAGGAAATAAGACGAGGAAGATGCAAGGCAAGATGAACGTAGAGCTGCTGGTCTCGTTGGTGTCGGAACATAAAGAACTATATGACAAACGCTCAGCGACTACAAAACAGTGCTTGAGCAAGCTTGTACTTGTGTACCGGGGTATTTCTGTTTCACATTAAGCGCCATCAGGGAATGAATTTGCATGTTCACTCGACTCATCGTCAGCGAAAATCGCTTGGGTGTGAACACAAAAAACGCGCTGAAAAACGCAGGCGAATAACACGCGCCGATTCGTCCCGGTGTGGATGGCCCTTTACTCTGAACGTGTCTAAGGATATATTAGCTAGTGGTCGACCGATATATCGATATTTGGCTTTTTTTAAATATCGCCATCGACCGATACGTTTTTCTGATTGGCCGATGTGTTGGAAGCGGGACTTTTATTTTGACAGCGCTCCGGACTTTTATTTTGACGGGATTTTGTTTTTATTCCTCAGCGCATGAACGCTCTCTCACAACGTCTTCATTAGCTTATGATCTCTGTCAGTCATATCTAATACTTCGTTAGACAGAACTGGTCATCAAAGAAAGTAAATGGTATGCAAAAAAGTAATGTGTTTGCTTTTATATTTTTGTATTTGTATATCTAGATCCGCTACGGGAGTTTGTTAGTGTATTTATGATGTGATCTCGTACCTGGGCAGACGGAGCAGCAGTTGTCTTTGCTCTTGACGGCAGCGTGACAGAGAAGCGGAGGACACACTTCAGCGTCGCACAACACTCGTCCCTGTCGGCATGTGCAGCGCGTACATTCATCCAGACTCCACGACTCTCCTTCCACGTAGAGTTCTCCACCCGGAGCTCGACACACCACCATATCCATTCCCTCAGGCTGCCCGCTGCCCGACTCGTCTGCTTCACACACACGCACACACACGCACACACACACACACACACACACAAACAAACAAAACTCAATGACGCACTCATTAACAGTGACTTGCTGCCACCTATTGGTGGTTTTTTATTCACATTTAAAGTATCTTTTAATTTTTTTAATCCTTTCAAATATCAATATTCAACTTTTTATGTTTACATTATTTCTGCATATCCTGCAAAAGTTATAATTTTGATGATTATGGCTTACTTATGAAAACCCCAAATTCAAAATCTCAGAAAATTTGAATATTACATGAAATCAATTAAAAAAAGGATTTTAAATACAGAAATGTCGGCCCTCTGAGAAGTATAATCATGCATATGTATAGTTATATACTAAATATATTAGTTTCACCTTTTAATTTGCATTACTGAAATACACAAACTTTTGCACGATATTCTAATTTTTAGAGTTTCACCCGTATATATAAATAACATGTGATGTAATTAATCTGGTTCCTTTCTTTTTATTTTCTTTTTTGGCTAGCAGAATTCCTGAATGGCCGGTAACTTAAAAACTTAGTAGCCAAATTGGCCGGTGAGTGAAAGAGTTAATTTCAAACCCTGGACGGTGTTGTACCGGGACTCTCCTCATGACACGTGTGTGTGTGTGAGCGTGTGTAACGTACCCTCACAGCCGGGGCAGCACTGCTCGGGTCTGAGCACCGGATGGGCACAGGAGGGCACCGGGCAGGAGATCAACACACACATCTCTCGGCCGGTGTGGCAGAAACAGTCCCGGCAGCCGTCGTGCCACGCGGCCCCCTCCTCGACGCGCCGGCCGCCGGCCGCCAGGCAGAAGCTGGAGGAGATGGTGGCGGAGGACACGGTGCTGGAAACACTCCTGTGTGTGTCTGAGGACAACAGCATTCAACACACCATGTTTGGATGATTGATAAGGATAAGGTACCCATGCAATTAATAAATGAACAGCTTAAGCATGTAAAGGCAACTTCACTACTTTAATATTAATGAAAAATAATGACTCTTACAATAAATCTCATTGTTTGTTTCTATACTCACTATTATTACACTGCTTACCTCACATTACTCGCCTAATGCACTGCGTTCGCCATGACGTTGTTCAAGGTCAAGGTCAACTGGCCTCCACTCGCGAGATGTCCCAACAGTCGCTCTCGTTCTCTTTTTGTTTTAATTTTTTTATTTTCACATTTGATAAAGATATTAAAGTAGTGTTTCATTTTTTCTTCTTGTTCAAATTAAAAATTGTTTTCAAATATTATTTGTCACTTAATCTTAACGATTTTGAATAGTGTATGTGTGTTCCACCAATCGCTGCACAAGTTAAGAACACGTATGATGACGTGAGCACGCTAGAGCGAGCCCTAGAGAAGCGCTGCTGTGCCTCCAGTTCGAAACAGTTTTTACTGTCTATGGAAAAAACACATCTTTGAATGTAAGTCTATGGGAAATCGCCCAGAAAGAGGCGGTACTCCACAGAACGTGACGCTGAGAGTGACGGCTAGCGTAACTGTGGTGAATGTACTTGAAAAAGTCCCTTTCATTCACACTTTGGTGGTGCGTCGCCCAATCGCCCTGAAGAAACCAGCCCTGCCCAACACCTGTTCTCACTGGGCTTCTGCCTACATGTAGAGAGCCACTTCTTCTTCTTCCTATGATGAGCGCGCACTACATCACAGAAAGTGCTGGAAGATTGAAGTTCTCATCTTGTTTTATTTCAGACCTTAATAAACACACGCCTCAAACTTACTAAATATTGATGAATCAAACAAGTTCTGTAGCTTTACGAAAGGAATATGCTCCAGCTTCTGTGAAAATTAATAAATAAAATATAAAAAATAAAACGTGTGCTTCCTGTTTTACAGCTTTTCGATGATGTTCACGTCACGTAATTTCGTCACTTCGTAACGTTCCCATGGCAACAGGGACGGCTGCTCTTGCGTGAAGCAAACGCAACATTTTTCCAACTTTCTTCTAAGATTTATGTGACTTTTTTTACAACGAAAATGCGGGGATTATGAAATCATGCAAGCCCCGCATATTTAGCACAGAAATCAGCAATTTATAATTATGCCCCCGCATAAATATGCGGACTTTTGCTGATTATGCATTAAATCATGCAAACGCATAATCACGTTTTTCTAGAGGGACTGATTACTAGGTTTTTAATTATTTTCAAAATTTAAGTACAATGTAAAAGCTATGTACAGTAGTCAACATTTGAAGTCAATCAAAACCTTTCATCAAAGTTGTTGTACATAATTTTCGCTATGTACTTACATTTTGAAAATATTTTCTGTAATTCCATCTATAGATCTTACGTTTTTAAAAGCAGACCATTACAAATAAATTACAGTAAACATGGAAAGAATAACAGCTATTCTATTATGGCAAAACAAAATACTGTAATCAGTGTTATTTTACTATCATTGATATACTATTATATAGTATTCATTTTTATATTTGCCAATTTCATTTTAGTCATTTTGTTTTGTCATTTTTACTTGTTTTTTCAAAATATGTCTCTATAGTTTTTATTTCAGTTGTATTTTGTTATCTTACTACAAGTAAATGTTGCAACGAGCTGAAAATTAATTTTTTATTTTATTTCAAATAATAAAAATGTTGTTTTTTTTACGGTTTTAATTTTCTTTTAAATCAGCATAAATTAAAGCCAGTACAACTAAAACTCAATGTATTAATACTTGACCATTTAAATGTCATTAGTACTGTTACCATATTAGAATGATATTATCAGTGTAATATGAATATAATATCCTATTTTAATCCCTGTCTCCACCTGAAATAACATCCTCTAAACGGCTGATATTTTGCCAATGATGAGTTTATAATTATGCTCTGGATCAACAGAACTGCATGAAAGTGTGTTTGCTTCCTTCAAGCAGTTTTAGTGATGAAGTTTTCATCCCGCTAAATATTTAAACACTAAAAACTGATCCAGATGTTTGAAAATTGCTCTGAGTTTACAACATGCGTGTGACCGAACACAGGCGCCGACGACTAAAATATACTCCGCAAACACACTTTATTTACGCAGAGAAACATGCAATGAGGGCATGAAACTGAGTTGACACAGTTAAAATAACCTTCCCACAAACCACTCAAGCAAGTCCTTTAAACTTGCAAATATCATCAAGTTGAAAATGACTAGAAATCACATTATTTTCCTCATAATCTGCGCATCAGCTCTTTCTCTCAGTGTCTGAAACGCTTCCATCGAGGATTCAGTCTCTCTAAGCCCCGCCTCTCTGAGAGCGGCTCTGCTCTGATTGGTCAGAAAGCAAACGCTCATTATCATATCTGAATCTCAGCTCTTGATCACAGTGATACGAACAGTAACGATGGCGTGGGTTTTACCGTATCAATCTCAGAAAACAGCGTCTTCTCGACACGAACAACACGAACCAAACTCTCCAGTCTCAGATACACTACAGTGATTGAGGGCGGAGCTAAGAGACACGGCTCAGCCAATCAAGAGCATAGGCTGGCATTATGCAAATGAGTTACAAACCTAAGGTGCATACTAGGGCTGCACAATTAATCGTGATTACAGATGCCACGATTACATAATCGCATGCGTGCTTAAGTGTGTTTAGAGCATGTTACGCTGTGAGACACAAATCAAATTAAATAAAAAGTGTCTCATCTCAGAAAAACTGTCCCGTAAACTCTGTAATTGAACGTACAAATGCAGCGGCGCACACTTTATATAGCTTCACTATATATAAAGCGCAAAAGAAACTATGAGAATGCAACATCGTTACGTTATAAATTAATAAGTCACGAAATAAAAGTAAAATACCAGTAAATCTGGATGTGGGCCAATTGAGTTGAGAACCACTGGTATAAAGCTATTCAAAACATAATTCAAAGTAATTAGTGATAATCGTAATTAATAAATCGCAGTTACAATTTCAAGGGAATAATTATGATTTTTGTCATAATCGTGCAGCCCCAGTGCATACGTTCCCTTGCATTTTTTGTGCATACGGAGGTTTTATAAATCGTTTGCTGGAACATCTCTTGATAAACGAGGCCTCATGACCTCTGACCCCGCAGTCCTGGCCTGAACCTCAAACTCACCTTTGCACACACACACGCTGCAGCCCTTTCTGCTCTTCTTGTATCCGTCGACACAGTGTTTATCGCAGGTGAAGGGAGGACACCTGACGCACCGGCACATCTCACATCCGTGTTTATTCCTCCTGTGCGGAGACACAAGACAGCTCCTGTCAGTAAGGCACATTACAGAAACATTCTTTCTTAAAGGTGCGGTGTGTCATATTTAGGCGGATCTGTTGACAGAAATGCAATATCATAAACATAACCATGTTTTCAGTGGCGTATAAAGGCCTTACATAATGAAGCGTGATGTTTTTATTAGCTTAGAGTGAGATTTCTCTCTACACACACCGCGGGTCTCCTTACATAAGCATGTTTCTACGGTGGCCCTGAGCGGACACACTCGTTTCCTCACTATGTTGTTCTTCGTGTAAAGAAGCTGCTTAAGTCAGCGAGTAAACACTGACACAATGATGAACACGTCACAATAATATAAAGAAACCTCATCGCTGAACTGGCTACTATCTGCTGTCTCAGATGACGACATCACTTCCTGTTCGTAACTTCTGCTGGGTGCAATTCACAACCTCACCACTAGATGCTGCTAAATATTACACACTGCACCTTTAAGTCTTGAGTTAAGATCTGATTTAGAAGTTTATTTAAGATTTTTCACAAATTCGTATTATAGAAGCAAATCTTAAGTTGATTTAGGATTCTTATCCTATCTTATAATATCTCATCGTATCTGTAGTTGGGAAATCTTAAATCCCTCCATCGAGTTCGGTAATCAACTCTCAGGTCTGTTACTAAGCTTCTGTGAAGTAAAACGGAAAAATCAGATAATAGAAATAACTTAAAATAAGATTAAAATATTAAAATAAGAGATTAATATTAAAAGATTAAAATAAGAAACAAAACAAGTGGTGCTTTTCATTAAGTAAAATTTTGTTAAGCTTTGTAGAAATCCTTTTATTTAATAGGAGTCTGTTATTATTTGTCAGTTTTGTCGTCAAAGTGTCATCACATCTTCAAGTCTTCCCATCAAACATCGCCATTCTTCATCTTGTATTCGGTAACACTTTACTTGAAGGGGTGTGCATAAGACTAACAGGACACGTTCATAATCATGACATGACACATGAATATGAAGGAAGTTTTATGCATGTTTGTGACAACTGTCATTAAGTGTCATTCACTCAATTATGACATTTTTAATGCAAATATGACATTGTTTCAGATGTCTTTGTCATGACACCTTGACATAAACCAATATATCATAACCTGTCAGTGTCTTTGTCATGACAACTTGACATTACTAAGACAACACAACCTGTCATAAACATGACATAGCAGATTAATTATCAAACTTAAGAAACCACTTAGCTTTATGGGTTAACATTACATTAAACTGTCAGGTGGTTGGTTTTGACATTGGCTGTCATGAAGCCATTATAACTGTTTAATGACAAATTAAATTTGTATCACTGTAGTTGAGGTCACAAAAAATATTCATGACACAGTTATAATGGCCTGATGACAGCCAGTGTCAAACCAACCACACGTCAGTTTAACTTAATTTAATGTCAAGTTGTCATGACAAAGACACTGACAGGTTATGATGTACTGGTTTATGTCAAGATGTCATAACAAAGACATCTGAAACAATGTCATATTTGCATTCAAAATGTCATAATTGAGCAAATGACACTTAATGACAGTTGTCATAAACATGCATAAACCCTACTTCATATTCATGACATATGTCATGTCATGGTTATGAAGGTGTCATGTCAGTCTTATGTACACCCCTTCCAGTAAAGTGTTACCGGATTTTTTGTGGAGTTAGGAAGCTTCTATAATGTCCTTTTCCTATCTGTAGTTAAGATACGATTATGCACTTAAGAAATGTCGTTTTGTAATAGCTTTTGTCCTAAATGTGTCCCTGGACCACAACACCAGTCTCGAGCCGCACGCGTGTATCTGTGCAATAGACAACTATACATTATATGGGTCAGAATTATTGATTTTTCTTTTATGCCAAAAATCATTAGGATGTTAAGTAAAGATCATGTTCCATGAAAATATTTTGTAAATTTCCAACCGTAAATATATAAAACATTTATGATTGTGAGTGAGTGCAGCACAATCGTGAACATTAAAAGTGATTTTCTCAATGTTTCGTTTTTTTTGCATCCTAAGATTCCAGATGTTCATATAGTCATATCTCAGCCAAATATTGTCCGATCCTAACAAACCATACATCAATGGAAAGCTTATTTATTCCGCTTTATATGATGTATACATCTCAATTTTTAAAAAATGATCCATGTGACTGGTTTTGTGACAGGGTCACGAGGTCCTAACTGAATGTTACCACAGATAAGACAGGACTTTGAAGTTATGATCTTCCTGTAATGCACTCCAGGTCACTAGTTCAACCAGCACTAACCAGCCAACAGAAGCGCAGCTCCACTCCTGTTTCCAGTTCAGAACCACTTTAACTTCTAAGGACGGATGAAAGCACGTCTCACGATACCTCATAATAACGCAGGACACTTTTATGCGTATAGCGTCGTGATTCATTAAAGTTTGGGCGCGATACACCGGATCCAGATGCTCACACGGGTCTAACGGGCATCTGGTTCTGTTTTTATTCTGCTGTATATGAGCTTCACGAGTCCAGATAAAAGCAGCACCAGAAACACTCTAACAAACACATCTAGTGCCCTCGGTAGTGGACAATATCATGCGGACTATATTTAATACAACCTAATGAGGGAGAAAGATTACTAGGTTTATTTATGCTTAGAAGCTGAGAATTAAATAATTTTATGTTCTGTAGAGCTGCTTTAAAGTTGAATTGAGTTTGCTTCAAAATTAATTAACTTTGCAACACTGAAACTTATTGAACTGAATCAACACTGAACTGATACATCAACACTGATGATAATGAATGACGTATTGTCTGTCACAGACTGTTCATATCTGAAAAAAAAGTCTTTTGGAACATTAAATATTTATTAAACTTCTTCAAATCACTGAATCAGAATTAATAACAGCTATAGAGATGCAATGAATAGATGGACTTCCAGAGATAAACAGCAATTCACTGCCATTGTAAAGCCTGAAAGAGCCAGGACATTTTTTAATATAACTCAGATTGTGTTCGTCTGAAAGAAGAAGTCATATACACTAGGATGGCTTCAGGGTGAGTAAATCATGGGCTAATATTCATTTTTGGGTGAACTTTCCCTTTAAACAAAACACCAGCCTAACATGTGTCACCCGCATGCACTAGCCAATCAAATCACAATAAACAAACCAAGACCCGCCCACATTATTCGCCCGGAATGTGTTAAATGTCTTCATGTCTGAGCTGATTACTGAAAGGTTGAAGGTTCGAACGCCACATGAGCAGATCCACTTTTGATCAGGGCTGCGGATGAAACATTAATGACTGAGTAATGATAGAGACCTCGTCATAGATCACAGATGAAAGCTCATTAAAGGAGTAGTTCACTTTAAAATTAAAATTAGCCCATGATTTACTCGCCCTCAAGCCATCCTAGATGTATATGACTGACTTCTTTCAGACGAATACAATCAGAGTTTTATTAAAAAATGTCCTGGCTCTTCCAAGCTTTACAATGGCAGTGGATTGCGACCAACAGTTTGAAGCTCATAAAAGTACATCTATCCATCATAAAAGTGCATCTGTCCATCATAAAAGTGCATCTGTCCATCATAAAAGTGCATCTGTCCATCATTAAAGTACATCTATCCATCATAAAAGTGCATCTGTCCATCATAAAATCCATGATAAGAGTGCAAATGATGGATAGATGCACTTTTATGATGGATAGATGCCCTTTAATGATGGACAGATGCACTTTAATGATGGACAGATGCACTTTTATGATGGACAGATCCACTTTTATGATGACAGATGCACTTTAATGATGGACAGATGCACTTTAATGATGGACAGATGCACTTTTATGATGGACAGATCCACTTTTATGATGACAGATGCACTTTAATGATGGACAGATGCACTTTTATGATGGACAGATGCACTTTTATGATGGACAGATGCACTTTTATGATGGACAGATGCACTTTTATGATGGATAGATGCACTTTTATGATGGATAGATGCACTTTGATGATGACAGATGCACTTTTATGATGGACAGATCCACTTTTATGATGACAGATGCACTTTAATGATGGACAGATGCACTTTTATGATGGATAGATGCACTTTTATGATGGATAGATGCACTTTTATGATGGACAGATGCACTTTTATGATGGACAGATGCACTTTAATGATGGACAGATGCACTTTTATGATGGACAGATCCACTTTTATGATGACAGATGCACTTTAATGATGGACAGATGCACTTTTATGATGGACAGATGCACTTTTATGATGGACAGATGCACTTTTATGATGGACAGATGCACTTTAATGATGGATAGATGCACTTTTATGATGGACAGATGCACTTTTATGATGGATAGATGCACTTTTATGATGGACAGATGCACTTTTATGATGGACAGATGCACTTTTATGATGGATAGATGCACTTTTATGATGGACAGATGCACTTTTATGATGGATAGATGCACTTTTATGATGGACAGATGCACTTTTATGATGGATAGATGCACTTTTATGATGGACAGATGCACTTTTATGATGGATAGATGCACTTTTATGATGACAGATGCACTTTTATGATGGACAGATGCACTTTTATGATGGACAGATGCTGGACAGATGCACTTTTATGAGCTTTAAACTGTTGGTTGGCAATCCACTGCCACAGCTTGGAAGAGCCAGGACATTTTTTAATATAATTCTGATTGTATTCCCCTGAAAGAAGTCAGCCATATACACCTGGGATGGCTTGAGGGCGAGTAAATCATGGGCTAGTTTTCATTTTAAAGAGAACTACTCCTTTAACTAGAATCAGACACGTCCCCTCGCTGGACAGCATGCAGTCGAGGTGTACAGTACACAAACACAGTCAAGCTTAACGTTTAACTGCTGACTCGACACATATTCCAGCGGCCCTTCACGTCCTGTCAAATCCAATGACATTTTAGCCCCATTGAATAGGGGAAACGATTTAAGACCCCTTTTGTGCGGAGTCCGACTCGCTCGACTGTGTAAAATGTCAGTGTAAACAGTCGCTCGTTCTCTGTGGCACACAGGACTCAATCATTCATCTGGACCATAATTCAGAGATTCAGAGCCACGGTTTACTTATTCCAGAATCACTGAGAAAAATACCATCACCATGATGAAATTATGGCTGGCAATTCATTGTCATACATAAATAATGATGAACAACTGAATGTTAGATTATAGCAAATAATACTGATTATTAAGCTAAAAAGCATATTTATGTCAAACGTTTTTCACTTTTAAGGCAGCATTTTTTTAAGGTGGGCTGATTAATCTGATTAGATCTAAATCTGATCTCCTCAGTGCCGTTGCATAATATTAAGATTAATCTTTTTTTTTTTAAAGTTTAGAATTACAAATAAAGTGCAAACTTTCCAAAGCGCTTTTGCAAATCATAGCACAAACTCAGATGGTCTAGTTAATATGGAGCGTTCATATAATGGACTATTGCACCGTACAAATGTGCATTTCATAGCTTTTATATATTCAATTATTTTCCTTATTTCAATAATAATATGTGATTGGATTTATAGTGCACAATGAACACTATATAATTATCACTATTATAATCACATTAGGCCTAATTTGGACAAAATCCAGTGAACAAGAGCCACTGGTTACAACAAACTCCTTAAGCTAAGAAAACCTTATAAAAATGATAACTATAAACACACTATCGAAAAGGGTTTTCTGAACTTAAGAGGTTTGTTGGAACCGGCTAAAGATATTTTAGAAACAGAAGAGGATCATCTTCCTCAAACGGTCATGGTCTTTCGGTCTGTTTCCAGATCTTTGTTGCATCTGTTTATTTTACTGGCAATAACCGCCAGCAACAAACGCTCAGAGCAGAAGATGATCTCGACATGAGCCACTATAAACAGGGATTTCCTCTAGAGCGAGACGAAAGACGGGGCTCAAACTTCTAAAAGGTTCTTCTGAAATGATCCCGGAAACCCTCCTCCCCCCCGAGGGAGCTCAAATCCCAGGTATGCAGTGAAAATCTATCCTCTCCATCCTCCACTGGGGGCTCGTGGTTCAGAAACCAGTGAAATCACACCTCACGCTCACATACTGACGCTTTTGTGTTGACGTGCGTTTGATCGGTGTGTTGAAACGCAGGGACGGTTTTGAAATGAAAGCAGAGTGTGAGGAGAGCAAAGCGTCCAGATGTTTGACCAGGTTCACGGTGATGGGGGGGGGGGGGTGTCAGGCTGTTTAACCCTGAGGAAACATTGTTTTAACCCTGTGATGACGTGGTTTTTAACACTGGATCAAAATTGTTTAAATCCCTTTTAACCCTGGGTTAAACAATGTTTCACACATTATTGAGACAGAGAAGAACACTGCATTTAAGGGTTAACATTATTTTTTATCTATTTTAACGCTGGGTTAAATTAACCCTGGGTTATTATTATTTGGATCACTTTTAACCCTGGTTCAAAATATTTCACACTTAGACAGAGGATAGCACTGCATTTAACCCTGGGTTAACATTATTTAAACCCATTATTGGTCACTTTTAACCTCAGGTTAATAATGTTTCACACAGATATTCAGACAGAGGTTAGCACAGATTTTAACCCTGGGTTAACATTATTTTAGCCCGTGATAAGGTCATTTTAACCCTGGGTCACATCAATATTCAGAGGTTAGCACAACCCTAGGATTAACAATGTTTCATGCAGATTTTAAGACAGGTTAGCTATGTGTTTAAACCTGGCGTGACATTATTTTAAACACATGACGAGGTCATTTTTAACCCTGGTATAACACTATTTTAACCCTGGTATAACACTATTTTAACCCTGGGTTAAACAATGTATTACATTTTTATTTAGACGGAGGTTAGTACTAGGTTTAAACCTGATTTAACAATATTTTAACCCAGTGATGAGGTCACTTTTAACCCTGGGTTAAGATTATTTTAACCCTGAAAACATTTTTAACCTTGGGTTTCACACTTTGAAAGAGGTTAATGGTGCCTTACCTCCTTAAAAATATATATAAAAATATATAGTGTAAAATGATGCCGTGTTAAGGTGATTTAGTTAGCATAAGACAACTTAGCATAAGACAACTTACTCTGAGATGAAGATACTGGTAATGAGACCACAAGATGCTTTCTGCTGGGTGCAGAGATATCAACTTACACGTATCCATAAGGGCACGTCTTGCTGCAGGTCGTGGGTCGGCACTTTGGAGCAGATACACTACATTCACACACTTCACAACCGTAGATGTCTTTATCATAACCCATGGGACAGTCCAGAGAGCAGTACAACGACACATCAGGACAGGTTTCATCTGAAAAAACAATTATTTACATACAGTTAAACCAAAATGTATTCACACAGCTGCAGCATTCCTAACATCATCAGTTTATACGCTATAGTTTAGAAAATGGTAAATATGAGCAGAACTCAGGGATATTTCACTGGTGTTGTCCGTCCTTCTGTTAGACTCTCACACATGAATTATGATGAATATCTGTCAGCTGGTAAATTTAACTACACAATTAGATAATACCAGTTTAGCTCCACCAGTGACCAAGCAATGCTTCATGTTGTTCAGTGTGTGTGTAAAAGAGCATCAGCAGTTACAGAAAAACACTGAAGAAAACACGATCAGCTCAAAGTGACGCAATCATTTCTGGTCCCAAATTTGTATACATTTTACCTGTAGTCACTGTATGAAGAGTTTTTTAGGTGTAATATGTCACAGTTTACTTTATTTTGCTCTCCTCACTTCTAAATGAACTCTAGTGTCCTGCACACACTAGTAAAATTATTATATCTCGTGTCTGAATAATTTTTGGTTTGACTGTACAAAAGATGATCAGTAAAGTCAATACACGCTTTACAGAAAGTCATCAAGTAAAATTGGTTAAAAGTCCAATCTAATTATTTTTTATTTGCAAAACCTATTGATGCTGCTAGTGGTGCAGATAATCCCAAACTTCAATTTTAAAATGATGTTAGTGTTGCACATGTAATTCTTCGGAGCAGTTTCCAATCCCACGAGCACCATGATACCCAAACGCCCCACTGGCCCCTGAAACTGATTAAACTCACGTGAGGAAAAAGCTTCAGAGTAATATCTGTCTTGGGGAATATTGTTCATATTGTTCATATTTGTGAGATGGATTCGTGTCTGAGATCATTATTGCTTGAGTCAGTGTTTGCTTGTGTTGCGGGCCGTTGGCACTTTCTCAAACACAGGGAGTATATGCTGGAACGGCTTGCACGCAACAGTTCTCATCGGTTTGTGTGTGTGTGTGTGTGTGTGTGTGTGTGTGTGTGCACTCACTGCTGACACACTGGCACAGCAAACACCCGCTGGGATCCTGCTGGAAGCCGAACGGACACTCGTTCCCGGAGAGAGAGCAGTTTTCCAGCGGTGGGCAGAGCAACGGACTCACCGTCTCATATGACGGCTCTGGGAGAGAGAAAGTTAATGTTTTATCACCAAATAATGAAGCCATCAAAGAGACGAAAAACAGGTAACATCTCAGTAATGCAGCAGAATCCAGCTGGCACAAGTGTTTCTATATCCTCTGCTCACCAAGGCTGTGTTCATTTGATCAAAAATACAGTAGAAATATTTTACATTTAAAAATCACAGTTTTCTATGTGAATATCTAGTAAAGTGTAATTTATTCCTGTGATCAAAGCTGTATTTCAGCATCATTACTCCAGTCTTCAGTGTCACATGATCCTTCAGAAATCACTCTAATATGATGATCTGATGCTCAAGAAACATTTATGATTATTATCATCAATGTTGAAAACAGTTGTGCTGCTTCTTATTTCCGTGGATTCTTTGATTAATAGAATTGTAAAAAATATTTTTTAGAGCCGGGCAACAATTAATCGCGGTTAATCGCATCCTAAATAAAAGTTTGTGTTTACATAATATATGTATGTGTACTACGGAAGCGTACTGCATTCACTTGAGGAAAAAAATCTACTCTGTTTTTCTGAATTAACGAGTTAATTATCTCAGAATTACGAGATCATTTTTCATGGAAAAATTTTTCGCTCTGTTTTTCTGAATTAATGACTTAATTATCTCAAAATTATGAGTAACTCATTAATTCATAAAAACAGAGTGAAAAAAAATGTTTTTCAAGAAAAATGTATCTCATAATTCTGAGATATTAACTCATTAATTCAGAAAAACAGAGCAAAACCTTTTTTTCATGAAAAAATATCTCGTAATTCTGAGATAATTAACTCGTTAATTCAGAAAAACAGTAGATTTTTTTCCTCAAGTGAATGCAATACGCTTCCGTAGTGTACTGTGTATAATTATCTAAATACACATATATGCATGTATATATATTTAAGAAATATTTGCATGTATACATTTATATATTTATGTATAATTTACATTATATACAAATATAAATATTTTATATATAAATAAAAAAGATTTCTCCAACATATAAATGCATAAGTGTATATGTATACAAAATAATTATACACAGTACCCACACATATATTATGTAAACAAACTTTTATTTTGTACGCGATTAATCATTACCAAGCACTAAAATATAGGTGATATATACTGTATGCAATATTAAAATAATTTTTTAGATGATTTTTTTTCTTAACAAGTAAACATGTAAATAACTCATTCTGGGAAATGAGATTTTGGTTATCCCACCCAGCGTTAAATGACCCAATACCTCCCATACTTTGCTTATGAAGACATTTTTCTTTAGAATAACACAAGATTTACAGGAATCTTTGCATCTGATTTCACATCGACTATTTTCAACTTCCAGAGAATCTAAGATTTATAGCTGTGATGCAAACCGCTGAGATGTGTCTGGTAAACACTGGTGAGTGTTGCAAGAACGGCGTGTTGAGTGAAACTGTAGATGCATCTGTTGTTTGGCACAGATCATGTGATCCGATCCGGGGGTCGCTCCCTACAAACGCATCTTTACAGTTTCAGTTTAACTGCAAACAGAAGCGTCCGGTTTGCATCGCTTACACATAAACACAGTGCGATTACCATGCAGTGATTCTCCTCGCCTGACAGCCGTGATGATGAACGAGTGTCGGTGAAAACTGAAGCAAAGTTCAAGCAAACGCGGCCGTCAAACCTCAACAAGATGCGTTTGTTCTAGAGGAACACGCTGGGATCCCACATGTGCAAAACCATCAATTGCAAACATGTTGGCACGTACGCAGGTACAGAGGTGTGACTAATTATTCTTCCAGAAAATCTTCATGTATAATTAAGGACAGCTGGTCTCTTCCATTAGCAGGTCAGGGCAGTAAAAGGCGAAGCTTCTGTAGTTCACAGACGCTAGTGAGCACACGTCAGCTTGAGTTTAATGGGCTGTGTGTGTGTGTGTGTGTGTGTGTGTGTGTGTGTGTGTGTGTGTGTGTGTGTGTGTGTGTGTGTGTGTGTGTGTGTGTGTGTGTGTGTGTGTTTAAAGAGCTCCAGATACAATAAACCTTTGGCAATATCTGGAGCTGCCGCTGAACAGAGACAGATTTCAGCCTGTAGGAACTGAACCTGTGCTTCCATTACAGCGGCTCAACTAAAATACTGTAATATACTGTATTTCTATTAGATCTTATGTAGCCCCGCCCCTTTTCAGCGTTGCGCTCGTTGTCTTTTGACTTCCGGTCTGTATTTTCACAGCGATCTTGCGTATTTATGAATGAACGACTTGTTTTAAAATCTTCCCGGTCGACTGACATTTGTTAAGACATATGCTTTAAACATTGCAATTCTTATTATAACTTTCATTAACTTTACATTAAGTAGTAAATCCACTTTAAAGCCAATTACTCCTCGACAGCGATGCCATAGATACAGAGCGAGCGCAAAAACGGAAGTTCAAAGACATGTTCTAAAGATGGCGGCGCGCTCGTTTCTCCAGCGCAGAAGGTCTATATCTATTATCTTTAAAAATAATAATAATAATGCAGGTACTTCGTTATATTAAACTGAGAAGGGTCATAGCACTTGCATATTGTTGTCCTATTGTTAGTTTAACTGCTTCTATTGATCTCATTTGTAAGTTGCCTTGGAAGCGTCTGGTAAATGAATAAATGTAAATGTAAACAGCCCCTAGGGAGTGAATTGCGAATTGCAAGTGTTTGTGTTGCTCCGTATCCTCACAGATTGGTTATCATTCCCGGGATCTGGCAGCTGACGTGATATAATTAGCAGAGATATAGATATCGTACCCTCACAGAACGGGCAGCACTCCCCGGGGATCTTGACAGGGTTCTGGCAGCTCTGCTTGCAGGCCATGGCGGTGCAGTGCGGCTCTCCATCCACACACTGGCAGAACGTGCAGTCGTCCTCCTTCCACTGTTCCTCGTGCGCTCGCAGTGTGTGACTGACCCAACAGCTGGCCTTCGAGCTCTCCACCGACAGCAGCTGCACATCTACACACACACACACACGCACACACACACCGCTGTTACTCATGCGCTCGAGTGTGTGTGACTGACCCAACAGCTGGCCTTCGAGCTCTCCACCGACAGCAGCTGCACATCTACACACACACACACACGCACACACACACCGCTGTTACTCATGCGCTCGAGTGTGTGTGACTGACCCAACAGCTGGCCTTCGAGCTCTCCACCGACAGCAGCTGCACATCTACACACACACACACACGCACACACACACTGCTGTAACTCATGCACTCGAGTGTGTGTGACTGACCCAACAGCTGACCTTCGAGCTCTCCACCGACAGCAGCTGCACATCTACACACACACACACACACACACACACACACACACACCGCTGTTACTCATGCGCTCGAGTGTGTGTGACTGACCCAACAGCTGACCTTCGAGCTCTCCACCGACAGCAGCTGCACATCTACACACACACACACACGCACACACACACCGCTGTAACTCATGCACTCGAGTGTGTGTGACTGACCCAACAGCTGGCCTTCGAGCTCTCCACCGACAGCAGCTGCACATCTACACACACACACACACGCACACACACACCGCTGTTACTCATGCGCTCGAGTGTGTGTGACTGACCCAACAGCTGACCTTCGAGCTCTCCACCGACAGCAGCTGCACATCTACACACACACACACACGCACACACACACCGCTGTAACTCATGCACTCGAGTGTGTGTGACTGACCCAACAGCTGACCTTCGAGCTCTCCACCGACAGCAGCTGCACATCTACACACACACACACACACACACACACACACACACACACACACCGCTGTTACTCATGCGCTCGAGTGTGTGTGACTGACCCAACAGCTGACCTTCGAGCTCTCCACCGATAGCAGCTGCACATCTACACACACACACACACGCACACACACACCGCTGTAACTCATGCACTCGAGTGTGTGTGACTGACCCAACAGCTGACCTTCGAGCTCTCCACCGACAGCAGCTGCACATCTACACACACACAAACACACACACAAACACACACTGCTGTTCCTTGTGCGCTCGCAGTGTGTGACTGACCCAACAGCTGGCCTTCGAGCTCTCCACCGACAGCAGCTGCACATCTACCCACACACACACACACACACACACACACACACCGCTGTAACTCATGCACTCGAGTGTGTGTGACTGACCCAACAGCTGGCCTTCGAGCTCTCCACCGACAGCAGCTGCACATCTACACACACACACACACACACACACACACACACACACACACACACACACACACTGCTGTTCCTCGTGCGCTCGCAGTGTGTGACTGACCCAACAGCTGGCCTTCGAGCTCTCCACCGACAGCAGCTGCACATCTACACACACATACACACACACACCGCTGTTACTCGTGCGCTCGAGTGTGTGTGACTGACCCAACAGCTGGCCTTCGAGCTCTCCACCGACAGCAGCTGCACATCTACACACACACACACACACACACACCGCTGTTACTCATGCACTCGAGTGTGTGTGACTGACCCAACAGCTGGCCTTCGAGCTCTCCACCGACAGCAGCTGCACATCTACACACACACACACACACACACACACACACACACACACACACACACTGCTGTTACTCATGCGCTCGAGTGTGTGTGACTGACCCAACAGCTGACCTTCGAGCTCTCCACCGACAGCAGCTGCACATCTACACACACACACACACACACACACACACACACACACACACACACACACTGCTGTTAATCATGCGTTCGCAGTGTGTGACTGACCCAACAGCTGACCTTCGAGCTCTCCACCGACAGCAGCTGCACATCTACACACACACACACACACACACACACACTCTGAGTGTGTGGTGTCAGTAAGCGTGTGTGTGGGGCGTCAGTAACCCTGAGTGTGTGGCGTCAGTAAGCGTGTGTGTGGGGCGTCAGTAAGCGCGCGCGTGTGTGTGGGGCGTCAGTAAGCGTGCGCGTGTGTGTGGTGTCAGTAAGCGTGAGTGTGTGGGGCGTCAGTAAGCGTGAGTGTGAAGCGTGTGTGTGTGGCGTCAGAAAGTGTGAGTGTGAAGCGTGTGTGTGTGGCGTCAGTAAGCGCGCGCGTGTGTGTGGCGTCAGTAAGTGTGTGTGTGTGGCGTCAGTAAGCGTGAGTGTGTGGGGCGTCAGTAAGCGTGAGTGTGAAGCGTGTGTGTGTGGCGTCAGTAAGCGTGAGTGTGAAGCGTGTGTGTGGGGCGTCAGTAAGCGTGAGTGTGAAGTGTGTTTGTGTGGTGTCAGTAAGCGTGTGTGTGGGGCGTCAGTAAGCATGTGTGTGTGGGGCGTCAGTAAGCATGTGTGTGTGTGGCGTCAGTAAGCATGTGTGTGTGTGGCGTCAGTGGCGTCAGTAAGCATGTGTGTGTGTGGCGTCAGTAAGCATGTGTGTGTGTGGCGTCAGTAAGCATGTGTGTGTGGGGCGTCAGTAAGCATGTGTGTGTGTGGCGTCAGTAAGCGGGAGTGTGAAGCGTGAGTGTGTGTGGCGTCAGTAAGCATGTGTGTGTGTGGCGTCAGTAAGCGTGTGTGTGTGGCGTCAGTAAGCGTGTGTGTGAAGCGTGTGTGTGTGGCGTCAGTAAGCGTGTGTGTGGTGTCAGTAAGCGTGTGTGTGTGGGGCGTCAGTTAGCGTGTGTGTGTGGCGTCAGTTAGCGTGTGTGTGTGGCGTCAGTAATCGTGTGTGTGTGGGCCGTCAGTAAGCGTGTGTGTGGCGTCAGTAAGCGTGTGTGTGTGTGGCGTCAGTAAGCGTGTGTGTGTGTGTGGTGTCAGTAAGCGTGTGTGTGTGTGTGTGGTGTCAGTAAGCGTGTGTGTGTGGCGTCAGTAATCGTGTGCGTGTGGGCCGTCAGTAAGCGTGTGTGTGTGTGGCGCCTGTAAGCGTGTGTGTGTGGCGTCAGTAAGCGTGTGCGTGTGGGGCGTCAGTAAGCGTATGTGTGTGTGGCGTCAGTAAGCGTGTGTGTGTGTGTGGCGTCAGTAAGTGTGTGTGTGTGTGTGGCGTCTGTAAGCGTGTGTGTGTGTGGAGTCAGTAAGCGTGTGTTTGGCGTCAGTAAGTGTGTGTGTGTGGTGTCAGTAAGCGTGTGTGTGTGTGGTGTCAGTAAGCGTGTGGTGTCAGTAAGCGTGTGTGTGTGTGTGTGGTGTCAGTAAGCGTGTGTGTGTGTGGTGTCAGTAAGCGTGTGTGTGTGTGGCGTCAGTAAGCGTGTGTGTGTGTGGTGTCAGTAAGCGTGTGTGTGTGTGGTGTCAGTAAGCGTGTGTGTGTGTGGTGTCAGTCAGCGTGTGTGTGTGTGGTGTCAGTAAGCGTGTGTGTGTGGCGTCAGTAAGCGTGTGTGTGTGGTGTCAGTAAGCGTGTGTGTGTGGCGTCAGTAAGCGTGTGTGTGGGGCGTCAGTAAGCGTGTGTGTGTGGCGTCAGTAAGCGTGTGTGTGTGTGGCGTCAGTAAGCGTGTGTGTGTGTGGCGTCAGTAAGCGTGTGTGTGTGGCGTCAGTAAGCGTGTGTGTGTGGGGCGTCAGTAAGCGTGTGTGTGGCGTCAGTAAGCGTGTGTGTGTGTGGCGTCAGTAAGCGTGTGTGTGTGTGTGGCGTCTGTAAGCGTGTGCGTGTGTGGCGTCAGTAAGCGTGAGCGTGTGGGGCGTCAGTAAGCGTATGTGTGTGTGGCGTCAGTAAGCGTGTGTGTGTGTGGCGTCAGTAAGCGTGTGTGTGTGTGCCGTCTGTAAGCGTGTGTGTGTGTGGCGTCAATAAGCGTGAGCGTGTGGGGCGTCAGTAAGCGTATGTGTGTGTGGCGTCAGTAAGCGTGTGTGTGTGGTGTCAGTAAGCGTGTGTGTGGCGTCAGTAAGCATGTGTGTGTGTGGCGTCAGTAAGCGTGTGTGTGGCGTCAGTAAGCGTGTGTGTGTGGCGTCAGTAAGCGTGTGTGTGGCGCCAGTAAGCGTGTGTGTGGCGTCAGTAAGTGTGTGTGTGTGTGGCGTCAGTAAGCGTGTGTGTGGCGTCAGTAAGCGTGTGTGTGCCGTCAGTAAGCGTGTGTATGGCGTCAGTAAGCGTGTGTGTGGCGTCAGTAAGCGTGTGTGTGTGTCGTCAGTAAGCGTGTGTGTGGCGTCAGTAAGCGTGTGTGTGTGTGTGGTGTCAGTAAGCGTGTGGTCTCAGTAAGCGTGTGTGTGTGTGGTGTCAGTAAGCGTGTGTGTGTGTTGTGTCAGTAAGCGTGTGTGTGTGTGGTGTCAGTAAGCGTGTGTGTGTGTGGCGTCAGTAAGCGTGTGTGTGTGTGGTGTCAGTAAGCGTGTGTGTGTGTGGCGTCAGTAAGCGTGTGTGTGTGGCGTCAGTAAGCGCGTGTGTGTGTGGTGTCAGTAAGCGTTTGTGTGTGTGGCGTCAGTAAGCGTGTGTGTGTGTGGCGTCAGTAAGCGTGTGTGTGTGTGGCGTCAGTAAGCGTGTGTGTGTGTTGTGTCAGTAAGCGTGTGTGTGTGTGGTGTCAGTAAGCGTGTGTGTGTGGCGTCAGTAAGCGTGTGTGTGTGTGGTGTCAGTAAGCGTGTGTGTGTGTGGCGTCAGTAAGCGTGTGTGTGTGTGGCGTCATTAAGCGTGTGTGTGTGTGGTGTCAGTAAGCGTTTGTGTGTGTGGCGTCAGTAAGCGTGTGTGTGTGTGGCGTCAGTAAGCGTGTGTGTGTGTGGCGTCAGTAAGCGTGTGTGTGTGTGGCGTCAGTAAGCGTGTGTGTGTGTTGTGTCAGTAAGCGTGTGTGTGTGTGGTGTCAGTAAGCGTGTGTGTGTGGCGTCAGTAAGCGTGTGTGTGTGTGGTGTCAGTAAGCGTGTGTGTGTGTGGCGTCAGTAAGCGTGTGTGTGTGGCGTCATTAAGCGTGTGTGTGTGTGGTGTCAGTAAGCGTTTGTGTGTGTGGCGTCAGTAAGCGTGTGTGTGTGTGGCGTCAGTAAGCGTGTGTGTGTGTGGCGTCAGTAAG
This sequence comes from Meda fulgida, assembly GCA_030578275.1. Classification (NCBI taxonomy): domain Eukaryota; kingdom Metazoa; phylum Chordata; class Actinopteri; order Cypriniformes; family Leuciscidae; genus Meda; species Meda fulgida. The sequence goes on along the minus strand of CM060632.1, from coordinate 33,550,631 downwards.
CGTGTGTGTGTGGCGTCAGTAAGTGTGTGCATTAGGCAGACACTCATTCCAAACACGACTTGCATTGCATTCACGCGCAATGAAATAATGAAAATAAAATGTATTTTACAGTCAAAATGGTTTTCGCTCCACCGTCAAAGCTGTCAGTAATCTGACCTGATTTATTCTAAAAATCATCCAGGATTATCAGTAGAAAAGAAGAGCTGAACTTCCTCAGGTGTGAGGAGGCACATTCTCTCCGAGCGATGATGTTCATACCTATACAGACAGGACAGCACTCTCCTTCGGGAACGTAGAAGTTCTGGCAGTCCGGCTCGGCACACTCGGCCCGGGAACAGAAGGACACGCCTCCCCGACACTGACACCTCCAGCACGAGTCCATGCGGTACACCTCTCCCTCAGCAAACGCCTGCCCGTCACGGACACACCGCGGAGGAACTGCACAACACACACACTCTTCTGTTACGATATATGTGTCATTTA
>CM060632.1:33507648-33537648 GCA_030578275.1 Meda fulgida | reverse complement strand
TGTCCATTCATGATTCACAATACATGAGAATTATATTCATAATTCAGGCTTTTCCCAGTAAATACATTAATGTGTGAAGAAAAGCTCCAGGTTTGTTGTGCTTATTTGTAGGGCTGCACAATTTGGCCAAAAATGTTGTGATTATTTTATATTGATATTATTATATATATTAAAAAAATAATAACAATTTGTATCATTATTATGGTTCATCTTAATTTTTATAGAGTATTTAAGAAAAATATAATAATAATAATAATAAACAACAACAACAATTTGGCCAAAATGTTGTAATTATTACTATATAATAATAATAATTATTATTATTATTATATTACAATATTTACAATTATTATTTTAAAACGATTATTAAAAACAAAAAATAATAATAATTATTATATATTTATAGGCCTATTTTTTAATAAAGTACAATAAAGTAAAATACAATAATAATAATAATAAGGCCAAACATTTTATAATTATAAACTATATAATAATAATAATTATTATTACTATTATTATCATAATTATTAATATTATTATTTTGATAATGATTACTAAAATAATAATAATTAAAAAATATTACTATTAGTATTATATATTTGTATACTTTATTCTTTTTATTTTTTAATAGAGTACTTAAGAAAAATATAATAATAATAACACCGCAGTGTCGCGCTTCACTCTGAAACACACAGTGCATATATTTATTCAGCAAATCAGCCTTTGATAATCACACTAATCGCGCAGCCCTAATATCATGCACTTCCATTTGGACTTGATTTTTTAGTTGAAAGCTCTATTTTTCATATGAATTGCTTTTCTAATAGAGGACCTCTCAAAATGTGTAAAATTTAGCTCAATTCTGGGGTGCACACACACACACACTCTCACACACACGCACACACACACACACTCTCACACACACTCTCACACACACTCTCTCTCACACACTCTCACATACACTCTCACACACACGCACACTCACACGCACTCTCACGCGCACTCTCACACGCACTCTCACACGCGCACTCTCGCACTCTCACACACGCACACTCACACTCTCACACACACACGCACACTCTCGCACACTCACACTCTCACACGCACACACACACACTCACACACACACACTCACACACACACACTCACACACACACACTCTCACACACACACTCTCACACACACACTCTCACACACTCTCTCACACACTCTCTCACACACTCTCTCACACACTCTCTCACACACTCTCTCACACACTCTCTCACACACTCTCTCACACACTCTCTCACACACTCTCTCACACACTCTCACAAACTCTTACACATAAACACACACACACTCACATACACACACTCACACATGTTGTGTTTTCATGTTTTATGGGGACTTTCCATAGACATATTGATTTTTATACTGTACAGACTGTATATTCTGTCCCCTTACACTAACCCTATCCCTAAACCTACCCATCACAGGAAACATTCTGCATTTTTACATTTTCAAACAACATCACTTAGTATGATTTATAAGCTGATTTCCTCATGGGGACCAAAAAATGTCCCCACACGAACAAGGATTTCGGATATTGCCATCCTTGTGGGGACATTTGTCCCCATAACGTAGGGTTTACCAGGCCACATACACACACACACACACACACACACACTCACACACACTCACTCACTCACACTCACTCACACTCACTCACACTCACTCACACTCACTCACACTCACTCACACTCACTCACACTCACTCACAATCCTAATATCCTCTCTGTTGTGCATCTGCGATTCGGCTCTCGACTAACAGGCCTGATCATATGTGCAGATACAGTAATATCCTCTCTGTTGTGCATCTGCGATTCGGCTCTCGACTAACAGGCCTGATCATATGTGCAGATACAGTAATATCCTCTCTGTTGTGCATCTGCGATTCGGCTCTCGACTAACAGGTCTGATCATATGTGCAGATACAGTAATATCCTCTCTGTTGTGCATCTGTGATTCGGCTCTCGACTAACAGGCCCGATCATATGTGCAGATACAGTAATATCCTCTCTGTTGTGCATCTGCGATTCGGCTCTCGACTAACAGGCCTGATCATATGTGCAGATACAGTAATATCCTCTCTGTTGTGAATCTGCGATTCGGCTCTCGACTAACAGGCCTGATCATATGTGCAGATACAGTAATATCCTCTCTGTTGAGCATCTGCGATTCGGCTCTCGACTAACAGGCCTGATCATATGTGCAGATACAGTAATATCCTCTCTGTTGAGCATCTGCGATTCGGCTCTCGACTAACAGGACTGATCATATGTGCAGATACAGTAATATCCTCTCTGTTGTGCATCTGCGATTCGGCTCTCGACTAACAGGCCTGATCATATGTGCAGATACAGTAATATCCTCTCTGTTGTGCATCTGCGATTCGGCTCTCGACTAACAGGCCTGATCATATGTGCAGATACAGTAATATCCTCTCCTGTTGTGCATCTGCGATTCGGCTCTCGACTAACAGGTCTGATCATATGTGCAGATACAGTAATATCCTCTCTGTTGTGCATCTGCGATTCGGCTCTCGACTAACAGGTCTGATCATATGTGCAGATACAGTAATATCCTCTCCTGTTGTGCATCTGCGATTCGGCTCTCGACTAACAGGCCTGATCATATGTGCAGATACAGTAATATCCTCTCTGTTGTGCATCTGCGATTCGGCTCTCGACTAACAGGTCTGATCATATGTGCAGATACAGTAATATCCTCTCTGTTGTGCATCTGCGATTCGGCTCTCGACTAACAGGTCTGATCATATGTGCAGATACAGTAATATCCTCTCTGTTGTGCATCTGCGATTCGGCTCTCGACTAACAGGTCTGATCATATGTGCAGCGTATGTGGAGAAACACGGAGTGTGTTATATAAGCTACACACTGTAGCGTTGATAACAAACAGACACACACATCCCACTGCAAACAAGCTAATGATCCACAGATGTGCGCTTAAGTAAATCTTTCACACACACACACACACACACTGAGACCGTATGTGAAATTAAACATTTCTAGCCTTTTACAAACACTGAAAATAACAAGCCGAATCTAAATTCTCTTCATTCAGAGAAATGCATCACATGATGTATTGCAACATCTATTATAAATCCCGGCCAGGTTATTGTTAACAGCTTCACTTTGATTACTATTATAATAAACCATGAGAATATCTTGCAGGAATAATTCGGTGTTGAGAGAATAAAACTACAGCATAAAGTAAAGCTCATTATCTAAACAAGAGATGCTATTAAATAAACTCAACATGCATTAAATGATACTGAACTGAAGTTATAAATGCTGAATCAGGACCGACTCATATCTCTGGCACATGAGATATGATTATTAAACATCTCAGTGGAGCGACTGAGCCCAATGTCATAAACTGAGCTTTCTACACGACACTTTAGAAACGATATTCAAAGTTTTGATTCTGAATAATAGACTAAATGTGTTCAGTACTGTTTAAATGATTGGGATTATTCAGTGTTTTTGAAAGAGTCTCCTGCTCAACAAGGCTGCATTTATTTGGGAAAAAAAAACAGTAATTATGTTTATAGTGCACTGATTTTACCATGGTAGAAATATACATCAGGTAAAAACATGGTAAAAATCACTATCATGACCAACAGCTTCTATAAAATTATTATTCACAGTATTATATGAGAGAATGTTTATTCTAAATTATTTAACGGTCCACATTATTATTGTTGTAATGATCTTGAATCAGAATCAGTTCCTCTTCTCTGATGATGTGGGCGGGGCTATAACCTGTCACTCACGTGAGCTCAGCCAATAGCAGACCACAACCATCCAATCAGCTCCCTCAGACACAATCAAGCCCCGCCCACATTAGTTCCTGTTCCTGAAGCGTTTCTCGGATGTACGACACAACAGAGGAGAAAAGATGCATTATTCACCAAGTTTCACACATCTTCTGCCTCTACTTGCTTGTTTGTTTATAAATATTCAGTCTAATATGATGATGCGTTCAGCTACCGTTAAGAGTGTAGTACACACGGTCTAATTAACACATTTGATCATATTTAATCCAGTTTTCCCCACAGTAAATGTGATCAAAAATCTGCAGATGCCATCTAGTAATAATCATCTTCCAGCAGGCAAACCAGTTTATTGGTTGGTTTATGATGTTGGCTCCGTGAATGCACAACATGTCGTGTGTATTAAAGCTGTTTGTGAGTGTAAAAGCTCTGCGAAGTTTCAAAGATAAATGGAGTTTTTGTCTCCTGAAAGAAAGAAGTGATTCTGAACTGAAACGAGTCATCAGTAATTCAGTCTCACTTCCTGCTGTCGGTTTGTAACTCATTTGCATAATGCCAGCCAGTGCTCTTGATTGGCTGAGCCGCGTCTCTTAGCCCCGCCCTCAAACACTGTAGTGTATCTGAGACTGGAACATTAACAGTGAGAAGACAAGGGGGACATCAAAAGAGACTGAATTAGGTTACACAAATCAATACAATTTTACATTTTGTCAATATAAAAATGAAAGGTTCTTTACAACAGACAACCTTTGAGTTTAAAGGTTTTGACATTTTCTTAAAAAAAGAAAAAAGGGACTTTATATCAGAGGAGAATATTCTTAAACCAGGATCATTGAATGGTTCTGTCTTTATGAAGATCTTGCCCAGAAGACAAAGTAGCCTAATAATACCGTATAATCAAGACTTTTATCGTTAGAATGAAAATCTGGCAAAAAATGATAGATTCTGTCATTTGTGTGTTAAATAATCTGCTAAAGTTATTGTTGTTTAGCAATGATGGAACATTTATTATTTATAAACGAGTAGCTTGGTAGGTAGATATCAATTCATTTCTATATCAATGGATGGGTCAATAATTTATTTCGAGAGACAAAAAGTTCTTGACGGTCAGGTTTATGTTCTATCTGGCTTAAACTTAGCTTACCACGTGTGGGTTTAGCTGGCCCAGTCTTCTCTACTCACTTTAAAATTCATCTTCTTTTGTTGCCTGTCTTTATGAAGCATGAGATGGCCTAAGACCCTGTTTACTCCTTCATTAAAACATACTCCACATGGTTTCTGGGGCAACATTACAGTAAATACAGTAGATACTTGTTTTTTTACAGTCTATGGTGTGAACACACAAAATACACATTTATAATAGGCAAATATGTATACATGTATGTAAATCTCTCTAAGTAGAGTTGAACTGCACACTCACTCAAATATTTTGATTATTTCCAACATCATTTCTTAAAATAGCTTACTGGTCTGGACTAAAATGTAGGGTATGTGCACTTAATGTGGGTTTTATCATACACCTTTATGAGATGCACGTTAAAAAGAATTTGGTAAAGACGGAGTGTGTTTGCTTTAGCTATAAGAAAATGAAAATCTCTCTCTAAACTTATAAACGCCGATCTTTTTTTTTTACAACTTACAAAATAAACAACTTACAGAGATATACATGAACATGGTTTTAATGTCATTTTCAGTTTTCTCTGCACAGTCCAGCATCGGCGGCCAAAAGAAATCAAAGTGGCTTGACACTTTTTCCACTATTGTTCCACCAACAAGTGCTTGTGCCGCTGTACTTTGAAGATCAGGAGCAAATTGATGCAATCCACACACACCTGACATCCATTCTGCACACACACACACACACACACACACACACACACACACACACACACACACACACACACACACGCGCGCACACACGAATCATAATGAATAAATGGTGTTAATAAAAAAAATTGTGAACAACAATATTGTGTCTTTCTTTTAAATGGGCCTTGGAATTTTAGAAAAGGGATAAATTATGTTTGTCTTCATAAAATGCTGTGTGGGACAGTTTTGTAGCTGTATGACGTCCAAGAGAATAGTACAGCAGATATTTAATCGAGGATCCATATGATTACACGGTATACTGAATGTCTAATGGGCTAAATTTGGTTAATATCTAAATGTAACTATAAATTCACAACAACATATTTCACTCAGTCTTCCATATAAAAACTTACGGTGAAAAGGCCTATAACTGCAGAAGGTCACACACAGTTGGATCAACTGTTATGACAAGTATATTTTTAATCTTTCAATTCACAAAAACACAGTCTTCTGTAGGCTGAGTGAAGAGAGAGAAGTCCAGCTGAATAGCTACAGACATTTTAATCCGTGCAGATCTAACCTGTAACGTTTATATTTAAATTGTATTGATTTGTGTAGCCTAATTCAATCTCTTTTGATGTCCCCCTTGTTATTTTTTGTTTAATTTTTTCTCTCTTCTCACTGTTAATGTCTTGTATCCTTTCATTTGCAATACAAAATAAATAAATGTATTAATTTAAAAATTAGCGTGTCGCTGTACAGCCTCCCCCTACTGGACACATCAGGAACAACAGGGGCGTAAATCTGCCGGCTCCAGGTCTGCAGCCTCCCCATGGAGGAAGAGTTTGGTTCGTATTGTTCGTGTCGAGAAGACGCTGTTTTCTGAGATTGATACGGTAAAACCCACGCCATCGTATCACTGTGATGAAGAGCTGAGATTCAGATATGATAATGAGCGTTTGCTTTCTGACCAATCAGACCAGAGCCGCTCTCAGACAGGCGGGGCTTAGAGAGACTGAATCCTCAATGGAAGCGTTTCAGACACTGAGAGGAAAGAGCTGATGCGCAGATTATGAGGAAAATCAAGCGTTTTTTGATCTTGGACGCGTGTGAACCTGTTGTAGGGACTCAAACAAAACTAGCAGTCTTTAAAATAACATAATACATGCACAAATCCTAAATCTTTAGCACACTTCTGTACCGTCTCAAATGTTTAGTTCAGTGTAAATGTTGTGTTACCTGTCGCTCGCTGGCACTGACTGCGGTTGACGTACGTGAAGTGATCGTAGCAGCTCTGAGACGCACACACACATCCGTCGACCGTCAGATTACAGCCAGAAAACACACACTCCGGGTTCACGGGGCCCACAAACCGGTGTCTGTGTTCGTGACGGCGAGCCCCTGAGAGACAGTTTCATGTCAAACACAGGCTACCGATGATTAATACACCACGATTAATGTGCCATATAAATTGCGTCTTACACTAATGTAAACTTGGTTCAATGAAATTTAAATAAATGTAGCTTTATGCTCAACATAAACAATGTGACATGACGGTTTATTTAAAGATATATCATGCAGAAACCTGTTAAAACATGTCCCAGAAGAGATGCTCGCAAAGAAAACGTCATGCACTTCTTTTTTTTTGCACACATAAAATACTTGATTTGTAGTGCTGTGAAACGATTAATCGCATCCAAAATAAAAGTTTGTGTTTACATTATATATGTGTGTACTGTGTATTATTATTTTGTATATCTAAATACACACATGCATGAATATATTTAAGAAATATTTGCATGTACATACTGTATATTTATATATAATTTAAATTAAATATAAATAACACATTTTTCTTAAATATATACATGCATGCATGTGTGTATTTATATATACAAAATAATCATACACAGTACACATATTATGTTAACACAATCTTTTATTTTGGATGCGATTAATCATGATTAATCATTTTCCCAGCACTAGTTATAATATGTTTTAGTCCAGGTCCATACCTGTTTTCCCAGCATGCACACAGGCGTCTCTGTCGGGATAGCTGTAGGTTCTGAGGCAGGAGTGTTTGGACTCACACACACACTGTCCGTCGACGCGATCACACCCGGCCACCAGGGGGCAGCGCTCGTCCTCCAGGTCTGAGGTCGTCGCGTCGGGTATCACTGTAGAGAAGAGACAAGCTCATTTGTCAGGCTCGTTTTGAGTTCATCGCCGTGTGTCGTGAGTTTTGTTTGCTTACGTTGCAATGAAAGGCACCAAAATGAGACACTCTGAAATGTTTTACATTTATTTATTTATTTTGTATTCATTGGAATGGTACAAAACTTGGTAAAGGTTTTGGCACTTGCTGTTTGAACACGGAAAAAAAAAGGCTAAATGGTCCTGTAAAAAATAATCTCACTTGTGCTCCTCGCGGTCAAAAATGAGCGCATTCAAAATAAATGGACGAATTTCCTCTAGTGGAAGCGTTTGGTACTGCAGCCGAACAACATCTCACTGAAAGATCATTTTTTTAGATCTCAGGCTCAACATTTTTAACAACTTGTTTAGATTTATGAATTTGATTTCCTCACAGTTTTAGAGAAAAACATGTTTTTGAAAATATATATTTCATAAAAAAATTTAAATAGTATTTTTCATAACAATAAACGTAACATTCTGCAATTTCTCGTGTTTAAAATTTCACTTTTTAAAACGTTTTTCACTTAAGCAATAATCTGCCAAGTGTTGTCTTTGAAAAGAGATCAAACTTCAGTCTGTCGCTGTAAAGCGTTCAAGATTTACCACAGTTTAAATTGGAAATTTAATTTTCAGGTCTATGCTCAAAAAATGAATTCTGGATTCTGATTGGCTAAAGTGGGCTTGAGCTTCTCGTTACACTGCCACCTACAGGTCTGGCATGCTCTTGACGGCATATACACACGGGTTCGTGTAAACGAACACTTTTCTGAAAACTGACAGGTGTGCACGATGCTATTTTTGAAAACAGAGAGGGTGAAATGAAAATAGCCGGCCACATGTAAATGTAGGCTAAAAGAGAAACTTTTATTCATGAATACGCTCTCCAAAGTGGATAAATTTGAAAACGCTGTTTTCGTGTTGTAGTGTGGACTGTGAAAACAGAGGTATTTAAAAGCGATGATGTAAGTTTAGTCATGTGACGTATATTACACCAGTAGATATTCATGTTTATAGCGGTGTTGTGCCTGTTATGTGCTGTTCACTTTCACACTGTTACTAAAATGTGTTACTTTGCACACTATTCATAACACAGTCCCACAAATATGATCGCATTTGCTAAAACATGAGAGCAGTTTTAGTGTTTTAGACCAAACAGTGAGTGAGACCTGGACGCATCAGTGAACGCGGAGATATTTTGCAAAATAAAATGATCCTGTCAGAAGAATTACGCGATAACTTTATCATTTATTTTTCCGTCTGTATCATCTCAGTGAGCTTCTGTGAGGGGTTACGCATGCGGAGGGGAATTTAGCGTTTTCAGGCGTTTTCCAAATGTTCCTCATCCACACTGAAACGTCGGGAAACGCTAGAGCGTTTTTAAAACAAAGACACCGTTTACAACTGTATCCGGATTAATGTAGACGTAGCCTGAGTCTCACTGCCTCTCATTGCATCTGTGTGTTTCCCTCTTCCAGCCGCATGTGTGTTAAATAAGTCTCGGGTATCGACGTCAGGTTCTCCTGGAGACCCCCCAGCCCGACACATGTGAATAAACAAAGACAAACGGCCTCGCCGGCTCCTAATGTCCCCCGTGACGCTCTCCTGGGGCTTGGCTCACAAACCAGAAGAAACTGTTCAGGACACGTAACAGCCCAGCTCACAAAAATGTGTTCCACCACTGTTCTAACATTCCCTTTTTCTCAATGTTCTCGTAATGTTCAAAAGGTCAAAACGTTTTTTTCTTGGTTATGCGAACATTCCGTTTTATCATTCTCTAAACACTGGGAATGTTACATTTGAATGAACATTCTGAAACAAAGTAGCAACGTTTAAAGTCCCCCTGTGGTGAAAAACATGCTGTTTATATGTGTATGTGGTGTTTTTAATATGCTTTAAGACACATATGTGTAAGTTCATAAGTCGACAGCATTGCTGAGTATTTTCTGCTTAAAACTGCAGTGAACCAAAGACAGTCTCAAAAACACGGTTTGAAATCGCTGGTGTTTCTGACGTCACAAACGACCTCGTAACCAATCAGATCAACGTGTGCTCGTCAATCAGTGGATCTCTGAGTGAGGGAGTGAGTGGAGGCGGGGCTCATTTGCATATTCATAGAACCGCGCATACTAAATGAGGCAAGGGTGTCGAGTTACATTCAAGATATTTTAAGGGATGAAGAAATGTTTTTTCCAAGGAAAACACGTTTAGATATGTCTTTCTGGTGATCAGAGTTGAGTTTTAAGGGATAAAATGATTGACTACAGGAACAGATACAAACTGCAGTCTCTAGCATCAGCTGCCAGCATCCCTTGAGATTAGGGGAGTGAGGTTTAAACGCGATCTTAATATATATATATCTATCTTAATATTAATATATAGATCTTGCTTTAAAAACAGCGACCAAGAACAAGCCAACAATAAACCGAAATAAATACAAATGAAAATAAGACCAAAATATCACGACCCGCACCAGCTAACGTTAATAACTCGAGTAATAACTTTAGTAAACTCGATTGCTTTATGAGCCGAGCTTAAACAACAAGCCCAAAAATGCTTATAATAAGTGGGCATATGAATGTGAAAGTTGACTGTGCTTCAGTTAAAACTGCTGAACATGAAATATTTCTTTGGTCAGAATAGCAGACACCAAACACAATGTCAATCATCACAGTTTCGGGAGTGTATTTAAATGTGTCTGTCACTCTTGAAACTTGCAGGTAAATGTTACTGGAAGAACATTTGTTCATAACTTTGACAGATCGTTCCCTGTCTGCTGGGAGAGATGCGCTTCTATTCTACAATTCCTGAGATGAAATATAAAATCAGACACAAATGAATCCTACAGTGAGAGAATATGTGGACATCGAGATCTCGGAGCTGCTGGAAAAGGCTTCATAAAGCACAAAACTGTTTGTCTAGAACTAAAATAACCATCATGTCTACACACACACACACACACACTGAAGTATTTGCTCTGCCACTGATCTCAATGCTGGAGAAACATTTGAGATAAGTGTTTTTGGATGCATTATGAAGCCTGAATTGAACAGTCCTGTTAGTACAGTAACCACATTCTTCGACGTGACTGAGTGCTGAAAGCAAAGGAGCAGATATTGGTGCATTTGGCACAGAAACGTCCCATTTGTGGAAAACCACGTAGTGTTTGTTCTCACACAGACATTGCCATCACAAACAGGCTTTTCAAACCAGGATCCGATGATCCTGCTAAAACCTTCCCTATTATTTCCGGTCACCTCAGAATGATCCGCTCCGCCAACGTCCTGCATATCAACACTTCCTGCGAGGATATTTTCATATTTTCACACGACCCCAAACGCTTTTTGTAGCGTGCGCCCACAAAGCACATCTGTTCACGTCTGCGGATCACACACCGGTTCTGTTCATCAGCACAGGTTTCCAAACAGAGCCAGCATGAAATCCAGAAACATGGGAAATCTTCTCATTCAAAGCTCCAATTCTTAATTATTTCACAACTTGGACAATATAATCCTCATAGTAACTAAAAGGGATTTGAAGTAAGGGTAAAAAGTTCTGGATATGGCAAAACTACGGGAAACGTACTTGCTAAACAGACTGTAATAAAAACAGTCTGGTCCCGTGCTGCTATCAAAAGTCCACATGATAACTGGTTTAATCAGTTTGCAAACATGTTACGTCCTTCTCAGTATCGTCGTTTCTCTTATAATTGTTGCGGGTCAAATGTGGGAAGCTGATATTTAATCTCACAAACTGAAGGACATGGAGGCGTTTTGTCTTGGCGCTCAGAACGAGGAGACACTGACATCAGGGACTGATAGCGCTACTGGCGAGGAGAACGCCTGGTCGTCGAGACTAAACGAGTGTTCTGGCAGTCACTATTAGAGCTTCATCTGGACCAGCGTTTCGGGAAACCTGCTAGATAACAGTCATTATTCTGTTTGGATACTCTAGTCCTGAAGAAATAACCATATGAAACCAATATGAACATTTTGGCAGATACCGATAATTCTTTATATTTGATAACCGATATATTGGCTGATAAACATAATACAAATTGTATATATTTGTTGAGAGCCTGATTACAAAAACACAAGACTCACCATTAAAATCCACGTCCCAATCACACAACTATGATGTTCTCATTATAATTTATTTAGCCGATATGACAGACTTGCGCAGAACTTTACTGTGTTTTCCTTTTAAAGTGATTTCAATCATATTTCAAGCAATTTAAAACCATCATGTTGAACAGTCGCATTTGAAGGAATACATTATTTTTTGGCCATTTTTTTAATCGGGCCAATAACAATAACATTAAAAATGAACATATATCGTGCATCCCTATTTTAAATATGCAGTACTGATGATGTAGAAGTGGCTAATTAGCATTTTTGCAAGTTTTAGTTTGTAGAGCAAAATAAACAAAACCCTTCTTTATTTTCCATAAATGCAGCACAAATGTTCTCACACTACATCTACATTAACATGTCAAAAAAGACAGATATACAATATTCAACAAGCTCTTTTCATTCCCACACCTTCTACTTCTACTATTAATGAGGTTATTTATATTCATGGCTGAAGGCATACACAGGTGGAACTCGAAAAATTAGAATATCGTGCAAAAGTTATTATTATGATGATTATGGCTTACAGCTTATGAAAACCCCAAATTCAAAATCTCAGAAAATTAGAATATTACATGAAATCAATCAAAAAAAGGATTTTAAAAACAGAAATGTCGGCCCTCTGAAAAGTCTAAATATGCATATGTGTATAGTTATATACACTAAATATATTAGTTTCAGCTTTTAATTTGCATTACTGAAATACACAAACCTTTGCACAATATTCTAATTTTTCGAGTTTCACCTGTATATGCCTTCAGCCGTGTCTGAATATAAATAACCTCATTAATTTCTCTGCTAATGGAGGGGAGGGGGGTAATTATAATTAATGAGTACAATCATGAATAATGTATTACTATGATAAAGAGATGCTGGTTAATCAGTGCCTGCAAAACGACTATCATTATTTAACCTCAATTTTTTGACATGCTCATATTTTCTTTCTACTCCCTAAACTTCCACACCGGGAAAAACTTAAAATCAGTGAAATGACTTTCAGGCTTTTTACTCGAATAGCTCTGGTCTTTCAGATGCTGATTTAGGGATTGAGAGACAATCTGTTAAACCAGACTCATTCATACGCACTGGGTCGGGATTAACCCTTAACACTCACTTGTAAATAAAGCCTAATCAAGGACACGATCCCTTGGGATGAATCCCAGACCCCCCAGGAGGAAGATGAAGACGAGGGGTAATTGAGCTTCCCACAGACTCACTTCTGCTTTCACTCAGCCGTCTGGAGCAATGCGAGTGTTTAGACACAGAGAAAGTCCAGCTCCGGTCAGGCATGATGACCTTTTCCATACGAAACTCTTGGAAAAGAGCCTAATATCACATCATACATCAAATCCCAGGACACGGAGTCGATCATCCCCTGCAGTGTCATCAGCGTCACTATTACAGTATGAGCTGAATGAAATTTTATACTGTCATAAGATCTTTTAGAAATCTTGTTCTTGATTATCAGACAATTTGGACATTATAAACCTCATAGTAAAATGGGAATCAAAATAAGTGTAACTCTCTCCACTAAAAAGTGTCTTTTGGACATGTACAGTACCATTGAAATACTATACTGTACTATTTGGACATGTTACTGTGTCAATACCATGTTTCTGGACATTTGCAATGGCAATACTATAGTATTTTGGATATGGTACTGTGGCAATACCATGTTTTTAGACATTTAGCATGGTATTTTTCAAAGTATCTTGGAGTATCGTGCTGTTAGACATATCAATCAGAACCATATCAAAGTACCATGGTATTAAAATCACTTTACCATGGCACTGTCACAGCAGCCATCTCAGTCCAGAACTACCTTCTAACACCTAAATCAATATCAATAACCATATCAATATCAATCAATCAATCAGTCATGAGCTGATGCACTAGAGAAAAATACTTTACAATAAGGTTCATTAGTTAACATGAACTAAGAGAACACTACAATTCTACAGCATTTATTAATATTTTATTATATAAATTTCAACATTTACTAATACATTGTTAAAATCAAAGGTTGTATTTGTTAGCATTAGTTAATGCACCGTGAACTAACATGAACAGCTGTATTTTTATAACATTAACAAAGATTAATAAATCCTCTTACAAATGTATTGCTCATTGTTAGTTCATGTTAGATTAACTAATGAACCTTATTGTAAAGTGTTACCAAAAAAAACAACTTTCCACTGATTTCATCTAAATCCACAACCATAGTCTTCCTCATCTTCATCATGAGAGGTGTTATATACTTTAGTTTATACACATGAATTGAGTGTCATGTTGAAGGGAAAGCTCGTGCGCGTCACTGACCTCTGCAGACACCTGTCTCAGGTACGAGCGCGGGTCCGGTTCTGTTGCGCGCGGCACAGGTGAGTCCGGATCCGCAGTAACCCAGAGTCCAGTCCGGTCCTCCACACAGCTCGAGCTCCAGCCGAGAGCACTGGTCACAGCACCCGCACGGGTCACGGGCCAGAACCCGGCCAGAACCACACCCGAGCGCGCTCAGGAGCGGGCACGAGCGGAGCGCGCACGGTGCGCATTCACGAGCCCCGAACGCCAGAGCGCAGAACCCAAACACACTCAAAAAGCACAACGCACTATTTTGACACATTGTGACGCGCTTTGGTGAAGTTTACAGAGTCTCGAGCGTCTCAAACATGAACCTCCAGATGCGCAACTCCAAAATAAATCCAGAAATGTTCAACAAACTTCCTATTCACTTTCAGTGTTACGATCCTCGCTGGGAATGATACAAGTTTCCAGTAAGTGAAATGTGTTCGTAAAGCTGGTACAGTAACTGTGAGGATGATGAGGATGATGAGTCTGTCCTTGTCACTGAATCACTAACACTCAAACTGAGTCTCAAACACGCGTTACATGGAGAGAGACATCATAGCCACGCCCCCAGGTGATGATGGCCGTGGAGCTCGTCCAATCACAAGCAGCGAAAGGAACCGATGGATGAATGAATGAAGCAACAGTTCTTATACCTATAGGGAACATATGCACGGGACAGAGATAGAGGAATAATGATGTGAACATAATGAATGCGAAATGATCAACACATCCTCTGATTCATGAGGCTCGTCGCAAAGTTCCGGTTTCATCATGAGAGAAAGTTCAGGTCCGTTTCTCATGTAAAATCTGCCTGAACAAACACTTCATTCATTCATTCATGTCTCTTGCTTGCTGATCTGTGTAGGACCTGTTTGGTCTGGTCTGGACACATTAAAGCATCTCTTCACACTCCTCCTCCCCGTCGCACTCCCTCTGTCTGTCTCTGTAATGTGCATTTCTTTGTTAATGTTGATTATAGTCACTGTTGATCAAGTCTGGTGCTCTCTTCAGATTTCAGGTTCTTATTTTAAAATAAATTATAGTGCTCAGTCAATGCTCACTCAAATAGTTGAATGTAAATGCACAATCCAGTACTTCACAAAATAACAGTGAGCCTCAATATAAGTAAGTTTCGGCATTAAACTGAATATCCATCATAAACGTTTTCTAAATGCATAAATATATACATTTTACCGTGAACAATTCATCCGTGCATGCATACGTTTCAGTTTGTAATGTTTAATCCAGTCAAGCGTCAATCAAGTCACAAGTGCACTTAAGCCCCGCCCCTGCGAGAGTGCCACGCCCACATCTCACCATCCAATCAACAACTGATGCATAGAACCAAGCCCCGCCCTACTGTTTCTTTTTCAATAATTACACGTACATCACTATATATGGAAGAAAAGATAGTGAGTTCAGACACAAGTCTACTTCTGAGATTTATGGCCAGTGTTTATTTACTGACCTGAAATTATGCATCATTCTACAGAATTATATCCTTCAAAAGCAGTGTTGTTGGGAACGCATTACAAGTAACTTGAGTTACATAATCAGATTACAAGTAACTAGTAAAGTAACGCATTACTTTTTCAATTTACAACCAAATATCAAAGTTACTTTTTCACATTTATTGACTGACAGCTCTCCTGTCCCCATGCTGAGAGAAATACAGTGAGGAGGTGTTGTGTGTGTGTGTGTGTGTGTGTGTGCGCGCTGTGTGTAAACATGATGGTTATTTTAGTTCTAGACTAAATGTGAGCATGCATTTACTCAACTCATGCGCACAAAAACATTCAGAATTCCTCAAAATGATAAAAACAGTCAAATGCAATCTCAGAATTTTACGCAAAACTTTATTATATAATAAATCACACAAATATACTTTATGTATTTAATCTCACTCTATTAACCAATGTCTTTACTGCTGACCTTCAATGATCTAATTCAACCATACGAATAAGACAAAAAAAAGACTAGATTAGATTTAGAAATAAGTGTTGAACTTCTTCTCTTTTGTTCTCTATTGTTCTTCAATCCCGAATAACAGCATCTGAAAGGTTTGTTTGAGCGGCCTGTACTGTACTCTACTGTACACGCGTATATATGCATTTCCTTCAATCCGAGGCTTATTCATTTCACTTTTGGTGTGAAAGGTCCTTAACATTTGCCAAACACAGAACTTTGAATAGAACTTTGTTATTAAAAAACAAAGCAAGTCCAGCACAGGTGAGAAAAAGTAACGCAAAAGTAATGTAACGCTCTACTTTTCATAAAAAGTAACTAAGTAACGCAATTAGTTACTTTTTTTGGGAGTAACGCAATCTTGTAATGCATTACTTTTCACTTTCCCGCACACTGCTCAAGGTCACAGTGGTTTTGACTAGTTCTCCGTGTCACTTCAGAAGCGGATCAAGCCTAGACACGCTCGTCTCTGACATCTGCAGATTCTTTCACCTGTTTCATGATCCAGCAGGTGAACACGCTGCATGTGCACTTAGAAACCCAGCAAATATCCGTCATTTCAGCGTCTGGTGTACTGTAGACCCGATGAGGTCCGGCTGAGCCACACAAAATAACCTTGAATTTGGTTGAATGTCGTCAACGAGATGCGTGATATTCCACCATGTAAGCAAAGTCAACAGTGATCACAAGACGTTCGGGTTCATTTTTTTGACACATCTAATTGATGACTAGTCTAATAAAGGTCTTTTAAATGCAAAATTGCTCACTGGGAAAGTAGCGGCACAAAAGACACATGACTTGAGGAATCATTCATTTCTGAAGCACGTACACACTCGACTTTACGTTTATTCATTTATCCAAAGCCACTTATGAATGAGAGCAGTAGAAGCAGTGAAACTAACGCAAGTGCTATGACCCTTCTCAGTTTAATATAACGCCGTACATGTACTTTATTTTTCTTTTTTTATACAGAAAGTGTTAGTATTATGGATCAAGTGCTGCCTTTAACACGAGAGGTTTGATGAGTAATAGAACTAGTACGTGCTTTGTCTTGCAGTCCTTTTTTTTAATGTACTTTATATATTCTTATGAAATGTGACTTACTGTATGTATAAGTATTGTTGATTTGTTTTAATGTATTTTATCGGACATTACACCTGTCCAGGGACTACAGTTGAACATTAGCCATTTATTTACATAAATGTTTATTAGTGTGCACTGTCCCTGTAACTCTAAACTGTATAAATAAGTACTAGTGATGGTTGACTTCAGCACTAAAATGTGTAAATGTAGAATGCATTTATTCCAAGCAACATTGAGTTTTAGCTGAACTATCATAATGAAGACGTGTTATTCCTCCACAAAATGCTCCTGTGCTCTCTGACCCCATGACCTTTGACACAGAGGTGGAAACTTGACCCGTAGCATCATCAGAGAAGAGGTCAGAGGTCGTGGTCTGTGTGACTGATGACTCTATCACTCCAGATACCTGCAGCTTTGACATGTTGGTGATGTGTGTGACGTGTGTGTTGTGTGTCGTGACGTGTGTGTGCACTCGATGTGAAGTGCTGCTCAACTCTCACTCAGAGCTCAATCCTTTAACTCATCTCAGCCGACTGTAAAAAATGATTGTGGTTTTAACAGTAAAATACTGTAAATATGCTACAGTGAAAAACTGTTAATTGGTTAAAGTTTCCTTACTATATACGGTAAATAACTGTGATAGATCTAATGGTACATTTAATGTAATTTTACTGTAAAATACCGTTAAATTTACAGTTTTTGAAAGTGAAAAAGAAAAACGATGAAAAAACGTAAATTGACATTCTCACAATTCCCTGCGTGACACTTCTCATTTGATGTATTTTTGTTGAAATATCTGTTTCTTCATAGTTTTCTTAGTTTTTTTCTAATCAGTTATGTACATTAGGGTTTTATGTAACATTTAATGTTGTTAAATTAATGTTTATTGCATTTTTAAAATTTCATGTGTGTACCATGATGGTGTTTAATGTGTGTGTGAATGTGCAGCTTCTCTATATTAGTATTATCTTTCATGTGGAAGAACCAATAACGTTACTACCGTATTTTTGACGGGAAAACTCTGGTAACCACAGCTGCCGGGTTTTTACCGTAAAAACTACGGTTTATTTTTACAGTAAGAGATCCTGCGGCACTTCCTCCACATCACTGCCGTCGACTAACACAGGCGAACGACTCGAGTGTCATGGACCAGGTCCGACAACATGCAGGATTATTCACAAAACAGAGGTTTTTATAGTATGTGTTTGGTTTTTAAATGTTCAGATTCCCAGGGAATGTTGTCAGTACGTTCTCTCAAAGTTATGAACAAACGTTCTTCCAGTAACATTACGTTCGGTCAAAAGCTTTTTAGCTTTTTTTAAAAGTTTCTACTTGTTTCAGAGAACGTTCAAAAGTAACGTAATGATACAATGGAATGTTCCTTTAACGTTCAGATAACCAAGAAAAAACGTATTTTCAAGAAGAATCTGGACCCCTGAATGTGGTCATTTTTCATTTTCAATCCAATTTTGCGTGAAATAATTTGGATTCTGATCAAATCAAGTTTGATTTTCTTTCTGGATCATTCATCACACACACACACACACACACACACACACACACGCACACACGCACGCACGCACGCACGCACGCACACACGCACACACACACACACACACACATACACACACACACACACACACACACACACACACACACACACACACGCACACACACGCACACACACACACACACACACACACACACACATTGCATTCTGGGATACAGTATTTCATTCAGTGTGCTATTGTTATCTTAAAAAGTATGTATTTCGTTTTTTTTTCCGTGAGGTTAAATAATATCTTTGACTTTAATGAAACCAGTTAAATTTGGATGTTAGTAGGGATGCCCTGATATCAACATTTTGGCCGATGCCGATAACCGATAATTCCTTATATATGAAAAAGCGATAACCAATACATTGGTCGATAAATCTAAATCCAAATTTTTATGTAATTTTTGAAAGTCCAATTATAATTCTCGTTCTCATTATAATTTTATGTAGCCTATATGACAGAGTTTATTTCCTTTAAATGAATCCAATCATATTTCAAGCAATTTAAAATCATCATGTTGAACAGTCGCATCTGAAGCGTCTCATCTGGAGGAAAAATACATTATTTATCGTCTTTAATATATCAGCCAAATTTACTCACCAGGCCGATAACGATAGCATTAAAAATGAACATATATTGACCGATACCGATAACGTGGCCGATATATCATATTAGGTTGCAATTTTTTTTACAGTGCATCCAAAGCAAGGAACAAAAGCTTACTGCATATTATATATTGCAAATGTATATGTTACCTTGTTATTTTATGAACATACAAGACTGACATACTGGTACTATTCTGAACATAACCAAATGCAATGCAAGCTGCATTTTGCATAATTTCTTAAGTAAATTATTGTGATTTGCTCTCTGAATGAAAGCAGTGCAGTGATGTGGTTTCTCATTGTCGAGCTGAGTTTTATTTGAAACATTCAGCCATAAATTTCAGGCTTTTACCCCCCGGTACAGTGGCATGTGTGCCAGCAGATTGTGCAATCAGGAAAAACTCACACAGAAATAGTTTCAAATTATCCGTTCTCACACTAAGACAAACAATCCACTGACCGAAAGCCACGCTTCAAATGCATCCAAGCGGGCATTCTCACCAGCCTAAAGATCATAAACAGTTCTTTAGTTGTGCTTATGGAGCGCTGCTTGTAGAGCTTCAGGGAGACGCTTCATTTGGCAGGTTGAAGGCGAACGGCAGATTATGCGGCAGACTAAACTAGTGTTTGAAGAATGTGGCAGCGCAGAGGTCAGGGTTTCATGGGACGCTGATACTGACCGCCATTAAACGGGTGATTTTTTACCTCGAAACATTCGCACAGCAGCACAACCAACATCACATCAATCACGGTCTTCATGGGAACCAGCGCCGTGTTGTTTTCCTGTTTCTGCAGTGACGGTTCTCAGAGAGGGTCACTTCAGGGTCACGGCACCATCGTACTTCCATCGTGTTCTAGACCTCAAAGCGTGGGAAAAACACCAGGTTCTGTGCGTTTTGCATTTGTTCTGCATATTGGAACTAAACGATTATGGTGCATTTGGCTGGTTTTTAAGTTGCCAAACCAGGAAAAAAAAGATATGGTGGTTTTATTTCTGTCAAATGCCCATGATATTGATGAACGAAGTCAAATAAACGTTCATTGCATGCAAAACAAAAAAGCATTTCTCATGCATTTCACAGTAAGACTCATGTTCCTGGTCTTTGTGTGAATGATTCATCAGTGACATTATTCTAAAGAAAGTAAGAATCGTGGCAATTTGCATCTTCACACACATTTTTTATGAAATTCAGGGGCCTTGCATCAACAAAGTGTCGTGCACTCTTAAGAAATGCATTCACATGAGAAAAAACGATGGTCTACTGATTGCACGACTCCAGAGGGTTTGAATGACGTACTAAACTGAGTCAAAGGAGAGTAAAACATTTGCGTACAGCCAAACTAAGCATCATCCTGCTAACAGGGAACGTTCTCAAGATTCTCTCAAAGTTATGAACAAACGTTCTTCTAGCAACATTAACGTTCATTCAGTATCTGGTCTTTAACCCTTTAACTGTCACCTCCCTTTTTGAGAATAGACGTGAAAATGCACTATCCAAACTTAAATGGTCGGAATTTAAGAATGCTTTGAAATATAGACCTATATTTTAAAGAAGACAAAAAATGAAAGTATGAAAAAGTTGTACTGTACTAAATATTTTTTATTTTATATAATTTTTACAAAATAATTGTTACTATAAAATGCCAAAAACACATTGTATTGAATTTTGTTTTAATGCATTCTCGTGTAACAAATTAATACATTTCTGTCCAAATATCACTTCTATCACAAAATATGACTCAGGCCTTTCTGACGATATACGTTTTGTCAAGATAAGAAAAGGTTTTGATTATAAAGTAGTTAAAATAAATTCTGTAATATGACACCGCCCACTAGGAGAGCTAATATAATTTTTGAGCAGCGTTTCCATGGTCACGGGATAGTTTTTCCATCACAGGATAAGTTTTGAGTTCGTAAGCTTTCGAATGATACCTATTTTATATTGATTACTAAAATATGTGATATGAAAAAGGCGATAAAAAGATTGTGGCAGTTAATAATGTTCTAAAACGTTTAACAAAAACATAATTTCATCAACATAATCCGTTTTAGTTGGACGTTCATCTAATGTTTTTTAAATGTAAATCAGAGAACATTCAAAAGTAACGTAATGTTTGAAGAATGTTCACTTACAGGTGAAACTCCAAAATTAGAATATCGTGCAAAAGTTCATGTAATACAAATTCATTAATATTATTTATTAATTAATAAAGAATACATTACAAGTTCGGAAATGAAAATTAAAAGGTGAAACTAATATATTTAGTATATATAACTATATGCATGATTATATTTTTCAGAGAGCCGACATTTCTGTATTTAAAATCCTTTTTTTGATTGATTTCATATAATATTCTAATTTTCTCAGATTTTGAATTTGGGGTTTTCACCGAGTTTCACCTGTAAATAATGTTCACATTACCCAGACAAAAGTGTTTAAAACTGGCCGTTCAGAAATAATGTTTTTAGACACACTTTAATGGGAACTTTAATGGGAAGATTGCAAACATTCTTGTCTGTGATGCGAGTCCGGGTGAATGGTCAGGTTTTCTGAAGACTCGATTAGTTTGACGTTCTGAAGTGTCGGCGCTCACGTTCTTCACTTCACATTTGAGGAACGTTAAGTGGTCCTCTCGGTATCTCAACATCTCTCTGATGTGTTGAAGGCACAAATTCCGATGTGTATTGGAGAAAGGCTTGACGTGAAGCTCTCAGCTGGACGTGTGAGAATGTGTGAGGGATCAGTGAAGCTCCTCCTGGAATCAGCCTCGGGTCACAGCGGATCCAGCAGAGCTTCATGTGCTCCAGGAATGTCCCTCTGTAATTACAGTGTGATCAGGGGAAGCCAGCAGTTCAGCAGGACCAGGGATGAACAACTGCTCTTCTGCCATCACAGTGAGAATGAGTCTGCTTCATGAGTTCAAACAATAACCATCAAAAGACAATGAATCAGGAATAGCTACACAGTAAATACGTTGGGTTATTTTTTGGGTCACTATGTCAGGTTATTTTCCAAAAATGTTTTTTTTTAACTCAACCATTGGGTTATATATATTGGGTCATAATGTTGGGTTATTTTCCAAAAACGTTAAGGTTATTTTATTTTAACCCAATCATTGGGTTACATATTAGGCCACTATGTTGTGTTATTTTCCAAAAATGTTAAGGTTATTTTCTTTTTAACCCAATCATTGGGTTATACATATTAGGCCACTATGTTGGGTTATTTTCCAAAAAAGTTAAGGTTATTTTATTTGAACCCAATCATTGGGTTATACATATTAGGCCACTATGTTGGGTTATTTTCCAAAAACTTTTTGTTTTTAAATGGTTGGGTAATTTCTAGCAATAAACCAACATTATTAAGAGAGGATTATTGATCTGACTGCCCTGGCACTATCAGATGAGAACAAAACTTGAACTGAATTTATCTGAATAATAACAATATATGGCAAGCTGTTTTGACTTTTATTCATTCATGAATTGTTGATATCAAGAATTCAGTTTTCACTATAGTTAAAATGCTGATTCTTGATATTCGGACTGGTAAAAATGTCTATTTATGATATTAAGAAACATTTCCACAAGTAAAAATGTTCATTCCTGATATCGATATCTTGAAATGTCACCATAGGCTGCCAATTCGAATTCAAGCGTTGAAATCAAGAATTTATTTCTTACTAGTTGAAATTCCAATTTCCCATTTCAGAAATACAGTTCTTACAAAATAAATCATAATTTTTGATATCAACAATTACACGGTTACTAGTAAAAATATAAATCCCTGATATAAAGAACTCAATTGTCAATAGCTGAAATGTTAATTACTGATATCTGTAAATGCATTTCTGATATCAACAATTAGTAATTTCAGAAATCTAAAATGGCTTTCTTACTAGTAAAAATCACATTCATGATATCAGAAATTAACACTGTCACTATTGACAACTGAATTATAGATTTTTTTTACTAATAGCAATTCAATGGTTGATATCAAGAACAGACATTTACACTATTAACCAAACAATCTTTCATATCAAAAATTATTATTTTAAGAATTGTATTCTGGAATGTGAAACTGGATTTTCAACAAGTAAGAAATAAATAAATCAACAATTTACTTTTTTTGGGGAAATGTTTTTCCAATGTTGCTACTTGTTTCAGAACGCTCAGAGAACATTCAGAAGTAAAGTTCCCATAATGTTAGATGAATGATGCAATGTTTCCTAAACGTTCACATAACCAAGAGAAACAATAAAAAATCTAGACTTTTTGAACATTTTCATAAAATTAAACATTTTCATAAAGTTAGCAAAACGTAGAACATTTTCCATTTTCGTAGACAATTTTTTTTATGCATTAGTCAATTTTGAAAGCCTAACTTTTCACAGTATTTTCTGATTTATGGAGTGATAAAAAGAGAAAACCTTTAACTAACATGTCAACAAATCAAACAAGAATTATGAACCTGAATTTATCCAATGTTCACATCTCTGTTCTGGAAATGTATGCAAATTAGTAAATATTTAATTAGACGATGCCTCATTTGCATATTCAAACATAACATTTGATCAAACTCATAGAAAACAACTGTCTAAATACACTATGATTGATCCACTGGGGAAGTATGATGATTTATATTCACACAGTGTGTGTGTGACGCCACCTGGTGGATCATCAGTGCAGATGCACGATCATCTCCGTGGTGGAGGGTCTGTCACTGTACGACATTTGATGCTCATGGTTTGCCAATTTATACTTCAAAATCTATGATGTTCCACATTGAAACAACAAACGGTCCAGATATTTTAAGCCAGGTTTAGGCCTTAGTTCAATTATAGGACATTTAAGTTGCTTTAGAAAAACACATTACTGATGTGCACTGATGTATTTTAAGATCTGCTTTCAGTGAAACAGCTGATGTGTGTGTGTGTGTGTGTGTGTCTGTGTTTGAGAGAGTGTGTATGTATGTGTGTGAGAGAGTGTGTATGTGTGTGTGTGTGTGTGTGTGTGTGTGTATGTGTATGAGTGTGTGAGTGTGAGATAGTGTGTGTGTATGTGTATGTGTTATGTGTGTGTGTGTTTGAGAGAGTGTGTATGTATGTGTGTGAGAGAGTGTGTATATGTGTGTGTGTGTGTGTGTGTGTGTGTGTGTGTGTGTGTATGTGTATGAGTGTGAGATAGTGTGTGTGTGTGTGTGTGTGTGTGTGTGTGTGTGTGTGTAAAATATGTGGGAGTATACAGGTCCTTCTCAAAAAATTAGCATATTGTGATAAAGTTCATTATTTTCTATAATGTAATGATAAAAATTAAACTTTCATATATTTTAGATTCATTGCACACCAACTGAAATATTTCAGGTGTATTATTGTTTTAATCCTGATGATTTTGGCATACAGCTCATGAAAACCCAAAATTCCTGTCTCAAAAAATTAGCATATTTCATCCGACCAATAAAAGAAGTGTTTTTGATAATAAAAAAAAGTCAACCTTCAAATAATTATGTTCAGTTATACACTCAATACTTGGTCGGGAATCCTTTTGCAGAAATGACTGCTTCAGTGCGGCGTGGCGTGGAGGCGATCAGCCTGTGGCACTGCTGGGGTGTTCTGGAGGCCCAGGATGCTTCGAGAGCGGCCTTAAGCTCATCCAGAGTGTTGGGTCTTGCATCTCTCAACTTTCTCTTCACAATATCCCACAGATTCTCTATGGGGTTCAGGTCAGGAGAGTTGGCAGGCCAATTGAGCACAGTAATACCATGGTCAGTAAACCATTTACCAGTGGTTTTGGCACTGTGAGCAGGAGCCAGGTCGTGCTGAAAAATGAAATCTTCATCTCCATAAAGCTTTTCAGCAGGAGGAAGCATGAAGTGCTCCAAAATCTCCTGATAGCTGCATTGACCCTGCCCTTGATAAAACACAGTGGACCAACACCAGCAGCTGACATGGCACCCCAGACCATCACTGACTGTGGGTACTTGACACTGGACTTCAGGCATTTTGGCATTTCCTTCTCCCCAGTCTTCCTCCAGACTCTGGCACCTTGATTTCCGAATGACATGCAACCACTGAGCAACAGTCCAGTGCTGCTTCTCTGTAGCCCAGGTCAGGCGCTTCTGCCGCTGTTTCTGGTTCAAAAGTGTCTTGACCTGGGGAACGCGGCACCTGTAGCCCATTTCCTGCACACGCCTGTGCACGGTGGCTCTGGATGTTTCTACTCCAGACTCAGTCCACTGTTTCCGCAGGTCTCCCAAGGTCTGGAATCGGTCCTTCTCCACAATCTTCCTCAGGGTCCGGTCACCTCTTCTCGTTGTGCAGCGTTTTTTGCCACACTTTTTCCTTCCCACAGACTTCCCACTGAGGTGCCTTGATACAGCACTCTGGGAACAGCCTATTTGTTCAGAAATGTCTTTCTGTGTCTTGCCCTCTTGCTTGAGGGTGTCAATGATGGCCTTCTGGACAGCAGTCAGGTCGGCAGTCTTACCCATGATTGCGGTTTTGAGTAATGAAACAGGCTGGGAGTTTTTAAAAGCCTCAGGAATCTTTTGCAGGTGTTTAGAGTTAATTAGTTGATTCAGATGATTAGGTTAATAGCTCGTTTAGAGAACCTTTTCATGATATGCTAATTGTTTGAGACAGGAATTTTGGGTTTTCATGAGCTGTATGCCAAAATCATCAGTATTAAAACAATAAAACACCTGAAATATTTCAGTTGGTGTGCAATGAATCTAAAACATATTGTAACGATCGGAGGAAATGATAGACGCACTTAGCAGTTTCAATGCTCTCTTTTATTCGTGAGCACCCGTGTGGCCGATACTCTTGCCCCAAAACCAACAGAAACTTAGGGAAAAACCCCCTTCTCTTTAACCCCGCATAACTGCGCAGACTCGTTCTCCAGAAGAACAGCAGATGCCTTAAAGCCCCACACACCCAGAACACATAACACATGAAAGAAAATACATGCATCTACATATTGAACATAAACCGTCTTTAGACTTGCTACAATATGAAAGTTTAATTTTTATCATTACATTATGGAAAATAATGAACTTTATCACAATATGCTAATTTTTTGAGAAGGAACTGTATATTCATATACATAGACACTTTCTCTCACAAACACACTCACACATGCACACTCTCTCTCACACACACACACACACACACACACACACACACACACACACACACACACACACACACACACACACACACACACACACACACACACACACACACACACACACACACACACATATATGCTCTCTCACCTTCACACATACACTGTACACACACACATAATATGTGTGTGTGTGTGTGTGTGTGTGAGAGAGAGTGTGTATTTGTGAGTGTGTGTGAGAGTGTGCATGTGTGAGTATGTGTGTGTGTATATATATATATATAAAAATATTATATGTGTATTATTTGTATTATATGTATTATAGTGTATGTGTGAGTGTGAGAGAGCGTGTATGTGCGTGTGTGTTTGTGTGAGTGAGTGTGTGTGTGTGTGAGAGAGAGTGTGTATGTGTGAGTGTGTGTATGTGTGAGAGAGAGAGCATGTATGTGTGTGTGTGTGTGTGTGTGTGTGTGTGTGTGTGTGTGTGTGTGTGTGTGTGTGTGTGTGTGTAAAGAGAGAGAAAGAGAGAGAATGTGTGTGTGTGTGTGTGTGTGTGTGTGTGTGAGAGAGAGAGAGAAAGAGAGAGAATGTCTGTGTGTGTGTGTGTGTGAGAGAGTGTGAGTGTGTGTGTTTGTGAGTGCATGTATGTGTGTTTGTGAGTGTGTGTGTGTGTGTGTGTGTGTGTGTGTGTGTGTGTGAGAGAGAGAGTGTATATGTGTGTGTGTGCGTGTGTGTGTGTGTGTGTGAGAGAGAGAGAAAGACAGAGAATGTGTGAGTGTGTGTGAGAGAGAGTGAGTGTGTGTGAGAGAGAGTGTGAGTGTGTGTGTTTGTGAGTGTGTGTTTGTGAGTGTGTGTGTGCGCGTGTGTGTGTGTTATGTGGCAGGTTTCCTGTTTTCAGTCCTGTTAAATGCCAGCAAACAATGCTCGGAAAAAGTGTGTGTTGAGTGTCTAGACGCTGGTCTATCAGTCTCGTCTCAGTCTGTTCTGTAAAATGTGATATATATCAGCACATGGTGAAAATGACCCGTCGCCGAAGAGAAAACCTGTGTGTTCTTCACCACAACAGGAAGACACCAGCATGATCATCACACGAACACACACACACACACACACACACACACACACACACACACACACACACGCACACACACACACACTGCAGCCGTGAGAATCATGACTGTTCAGTTCCATCACACTTGCTGATCCAGCAGAAATCACTATCTATTTTTGCTTATAAACATTTATGTGCAACTTCAGCACGTTATATAAAAATAAACAGACGTGACTGCATCTCTCACGACTTCAGGATGAAACTCTCTTCTTGCATATTTGACACACTCCTCATTCTGGAAAAATGAAGCAGCTACACATTATACAATGATAGATATTTCTTTATAAGCTTGATCCACTAACCTGAGTGGCTATAAACTATAAATATATATAATACTTACAATTATTTTAGTTTTTAATTATTGATTATTTTAATTATTATTTTTCATATTTAATTAGTTTATTTTCATTTACTTTAAATATATAAAATACATAACATTATTTTAGTTTTCAATTGTTAATTGTTTTAACTACTTTTAATATTTAATTATTTATTTTCATTTACTTTAAATATATAAAATACTTACAATTATTCTAGTTTTCAGTTATTATTTATTATAATTATATTTAATTGTTTATTATATTTAACTATTTTACTTTCATTTAGCTTAAATATTTATAACACTTAAATTATTTTAGTTTGTAGTTATTTATTATTTTAATTATTTCTCAATATTTAATTACTTTCTTTTACTTTAAATATATGAAATACTTAAACATATTTCAGTTTTCAATTTGTTTTTTTTTACTTATAATTGAATTATTTTTAATATTGAATTTTTTTACTTTCATTTAGTTTAACTTTATAAAATAACTAAAACGGAAATAAAAATTAATAAAATTTATATAAACTTATTTAAATAAAAACTCATACAAAATATGAATAAAAACTATAATATCTCAAAATAACACTGGCGAGCCTCATCCTGCTAACATCTCAGAGAAAAAAACTTGTTGCATTTCTAATGCAATTTTGTGTAAAAATATCTTTCCTTTTGTCAGTCAAATGATGACACAGGAAGGATGTTAAATATCAAGTGGAGCATTGCATCATGGGATACGGAATTAAGTGCAGAGTTCTCTAGTCTAGCACATGAATACATACAGAAGGTTTGCATGTAGTCACAGTATGCAGAAATACAGTATGCTAGAATGCTTCTGTGAAGGTTTCCAGTGTTCCCAGTAGAGGGTAGAGGAGTTTTCCCAACTGTACTGGATCAGGGATCAGGGATCAGGGATCTGGGATCTGGGATCTGGGATCAGGGATCAGGGATCTGGGATCTGGGATCTGGAATCAGGGATCAGGGATCAGGGATCAGGGATCAGGGATCTGGAATCAGGGATCTGGGATCTGGAATCAGGGATCAGGGATCAGGGATCTGGAATCAGGGATCTGGGATCAGGGATCAGGGATCTGGGATCAGGGATCTGGAATCAGGGATCTGGGATCAGGGATCTGGAATCAGGGATCAGGGATCAGGGATCAGGGATCTGGGATCTGGCATCAGGAATCAGGGATCAGGAATCAGGGATCAGGGATCAGGGAAAAGGATCAGGGATCAGGGATCTGGAATCAGGGATCAGGGATCAGGGATCAGGGATCAGGGATCTGGAATCAGGGATCAGAGATCTGGGATCTGGGATCTGGGATCAGGAATCAGGGATCAGGGATCAGGGATCAGGGATCTGGAATCAGGGATCAGGGATCTGGAATCGGATCTGGGATCTGGGATCTGGGATCAGGTATCTGGAATCAGGGATCTGGGATCAGGGATCTGGAATCAGGGATCTGGGATCAGGGATCTGGGGTCAGGGATCTGGAATCAGGGATCTGGGATCAGGGATCAGGGATCTGGGATCTGGGATCAGGGATCTGGAATCAGGGATCAGGGATCTGGCATCAGGGATCTGGAATCAGGGATCAGGGATCTGGGATCTGGGATCTGGGATCTGGGATCAGGTATCAGGTATCAGGTATCAGGGATCAGGGATCAGGGATCAGGGATCTGGAATCAAGGATCTGGGATCTGGGATCAGGGATCAGGGATCAGGGATCAGGGATCAGGGATCTGGAATCAGGGATCAGGGATCAGGGATCTGGAATCAGGGATCTGGGATCAGGGATCTGGGATCTGGGATCTGGGATCTGGGATCAGGAATCAGGGATCAGGGATCAGGGATCTGGCATCAGGGATCAGGAATCAGGGATCAGGGATCTGGCATCAGGGATCTGGGATCAGGGATC
>CM060632.1:33490148-33500148 GCA_030578275.1 Meda fulgida | reverse complement strand
AAAATTGTGATTAGTTAGGCTACCAAATGTTTTGACAATACACTTATTGTGTAACACATGCCACCCCACTCTACACTAAACTC
This sequence comes from Meda fulgida, assembly GCA_030578275.1. Taxonomy (NCBI): domain Eukaryota; kingdom Metazoa; phylum Chordata; class Actinopteri; order Cypriniformes; family Leuciscidae; genus Meda; species Meda fulgida. Next base: position 33,500,065 of record CM060632.1, on the reverse strand, counting down.
AAAAGTTGGCAGCCCTGATAGTCAGTTAAAGGATGGTTTTGTCTCTCTATTCCATATTCACACATGAACAAATGCAATCATCTCATGCATTCTGTCTCTGCTCATATCATGTGTGTGTTTGTTTGTGTTAGTGTGTGTAAAAGTGTATTCTGGGACTCATTAATCCTCTAGGCGCCACGGTCGAGTTTACTCGACAAGATGCGGCACTGAATAAAACGGCCGATTTTGTCAAATTTCGTTCGACCTCCCTGACTCAAAAAAACGTCATGTTTCTATACAAAATGTTCGAATTAGAGCGCATTGAATCAATGCGATCAAAAGCGGAGCTAGTGTGAGTCATTTTATCAGAGTCTCTCCGCGATCGCGGCGACAGTATTGTGGTGGAGACTTTGTCTATTATCACTGGGTATGTTAAACGAGGTCGAAGTATTCATAGTACAGTTAGGGGGCAACGTGAAGGCAGGGTGGGGAGTCGCAATAGTGTGCATACTCGGCGCGCGCGCGAGGCAGATCTGGCCGCGCTCGCACTGCTCGAATCATCTCACTCATAATCTGTGCCTTGCCGTCGCGAGTGATCTTTGAACTAAACGTCTCGGTTACGTATGTAACCCTAGTTCCCTGACAGGGAACGAGACGCTGCGTCATACGCTGTGGGAACGCCCCTGGGTTGTGCGTCATGAAGCACGTATGGAATCAGTCCAATAGAGAGATGAAACGTCATAGGCGGGTGACGTCATCGACCAGGAACTATAAAAGCACCCCAAAACACAGGCGCATTAGCTTCTGATAGGCCTGAAGGAGCGCTAACGGGAGTGCCGGGAGTATGGCGGAACGACGCAGCGTCTCGTTCCCTATCAGGGAACTAGGGTTACATACGTAACCGAGACGTTCCCTTTCAAGGGAACTTCGAGCTGCGTCAAACGCTGTGGGAACGCGAATACCCACGTCGCCATAGGACCAAATGACCGCCATGTGAGACTAGCGCACAGAGGACGAGAGCACCTGTGCCCCAGGGGTAGAGCTTAGGTCTAGGTCATAGAACCTAATAAAAGTATGCGGTGAAGACCATCCAGCCGCATCACAAACATCACTCAGGGAAACTCCTGACAATACAGCTTTAGAAGCAGCCATACTCCTGGTAGAGTGGGCTCGAACAGCCAAAGGTGAAGGCTGGCCATCCGACTCATAAGCAAGTGAGACCACCGACGTGTTGTCTGACTGAACTAACACATGATGACCTCCCAGGTCTGCTAGGAAGTGCTTCAGAGCCTGAAACACCGCCAACATCTCCAGGCAGTTTATGTGCCAAGAAAGATGATGGTCCTGCCACAGACCTTGGGCTGGACAAACACTCATGACCGCCCCCCACCCTGAGAGGGAAGCATCCGTCATTAGCGTTACGCGACGACAAAGAGCCCCCAGCACCGGACCTTTGGACAAGGAAAACCAGCGTTTTCACCTCTTGTTCCAATACCAGAGCCTGCTCGGGGCCCACCACTGTGTGCAGAACCCCTCTGAATTTCGGTGGACGACACCTGAACTGAACATAACCCTTTTCTATTGTCTGCAGGACCCAATGAGATATTCTTGGAAGGCTTTTCCACTCTGCCAGAAAATCTACTAAGGGTACCAGCCTCTCGAGACTGGCCTCTGGTGTAACTTGAGCAGCAAACACAGCGCCCTGTAACGGCGCACCGGCAGGGAACGACTGGTTTGACTGCTCTGAAACCCTCCTCAGAGGGAGCGAGCGTCCCTCGGGAAAGCGCTTGCTGGGACCGTCTACGCCCCGGCATAAAGGCGGGGTTGGCAGAACGGCCCCTGAGGGCACCGAGGAAGAATGGGCACCGTAAAGAGAGGTGAACTCCTTTCCGCCTCGGTGGGGACCACCCTCAACATCCTGAACGCCTCGGCCTTCTTAGACAATAACACTGTCCTCAGATCAGGCCTATTGCTAGAAGGCTTCGGCTGAGAGTGCCGCACCTGAGCCCACTGTCCAGCAGGGGGAGCACGAGACGCGACACTCTGCTTCTGCTGCGCTCTATGGGATGAGCTTGTAAACGGCCGTGACGTGACAGAGACGTGAATTTTTAACGGGAGAAATTTTTTGAAAGCTGCAGCTTGTTTTTTCCCTTCCTGGAATTTGTCCATAACAGAATCAACAGCTTCGCCAAATAACCCCGAAGGAGAGAGAGGAGCATCTAAAAGAAAAGTTTTGTCTTTCTCTTTCATATTAGTTTGATTTAACCAAAGATGTCTTTCTGCGGCCACCAGAGCTGCCATAGATCAACCCACTAGCTTGGCCGATTCTCTGGTGGTGCGCAGGGATAAATCAGCAGCCTGACGCAGTTCTCGAACTGCGTCAGCACTGACTTCCTCACTCTCACTCACGTCCTTTAGCAGGTCAGCCTGGTATGCCTGCAAGATTGACATTGTATGCAGGCATGATGCAGCCTGACCTGCAGCCGAATACGCTTTACCCACCAAAGCAGATGTATTTCTGAGGGGCTTGGTGGGTAATACCGGTGTCTTAAAAGATGACGCTGCCTCGGGAGAGAGATGGCTCGCAAGCGTCTCTTCCACGCGAGGCAAAGCGCCATAACCATAAAATTTAGCCCCCATTATATTAGAATATGTAGATGTCTGGGGACTAAATATTCTATATGAAACCGGTTTCTTCCACGATCTCGACACCTCAGTGTGGAGATCGTTAAAGAACGGCAGACAACGGCGTGGAGGCTGCACAAGTGACGGCAAAAATCTTTCATCTAATTTAGATCTAGAAACAGACTCCTGTCTAGTCACTGGCCACTCAATACTGAGTTTATCAACAGCCCTAGTCAATACCTCCATTAATTCATCACTTTCGGGAGTGTGGGGTGGCGAATCCTCCACCTCTCCCTCAACACTGACAACATCCAGCTCCTCAGAACTGGATAGCTGCAGTGTTGGTGCCTCAACCTGAGCGGAAGAAACCGCAGCGCGTGAGCTGCGGAGCATCCTTAACGGCAAACGCTCGCAATGCTCACAGTCAGCTCCCTCGAGAGCTGACTGGACATGCTGCACTCCCAAACAAACAATACAAAGAACGTGTGTATACCCACCCGTTAAATAGCGCGGGCAGGGAGTAACACACTTCTTAAATTGCTGTTCGTTCGCCATTCTCTCATATATATATATATATATATATATATATATATAAATTGTTTGTGTGGTGCAGAGTATGTAGGACAGACAATATCACACAGATTCACATGTAGCGCGACTGAAGGCACAGAAGTGTTTGAAGGCACGCTTGTGTTTTGGTGTGCTTTTATAGTTCCTGGTCGATGACGTCACCCGCCTATGACTTTCATCTCTCTATTGGACTGATTCCATACGTGCTTCATGACGCACAACGCAGGGGCGTTCCCACAGCATTTGACGCAGCTCGAAGTTCCCTTGAAAGGGAACAGGTCTTGTCTAGTTGTGTTTGTGTGTCATATGAATAATATATGCCCCAAACATGGAATCAGAGTTCCTACTGTATGTAGTAAATGGAAAATCTCTACAGCAAAAGGCCAACCACTACATGCATATGGTTTGTTCTATTAGTAATGATTTACACAGTTTGTTTACCACTTACTATATACCTTAGCATTCAGTATTGTGCAATATAGCATACAGAAGGTGATGGACATTTTGGGGGGAAGAAGTGCTGTATTTTATCATTTAAACGTGACTTTTCATGAAAATTCTATAATCCAAGATTTCTGCCACCATATCACATCATAATATGCTAATTAGATGGAAAATGTAATCCCTACATAAAGTTTGGGTCATCCTTAATATTTATCTAATTTACAGAAATTATCTATCTTTTTTCACTTTTAAGATATAGCCTTTTGAAATTAAGATGTCAAAATCGAACGTTTTAGGAAAAAAAACTCTGGCGCCTAAAGGGTTAAGACAAGCAGCAGTTTTAGTGTCGGTCTGTTGCGGTGTTGCTGTATTATTTCCCTCCCCTCAACACCTGCAGCTGAAACCCGTCTCACACACACACACACACACACACACACACACACACACACACACACACACACACACACACACACACACACACACACACACACACACACACACACACACACACTCTCTCTGTCTCTTTTGAAAGCTCTTGCGGTCGCTGGCGTTGTTCCCGATACACACAGTGAAGCAGCTCGCGTGAGACTCAACTCCCTCGGGCCGATGCTGCTAGTGTTTACGTGTGTGTGTGTGTGTGTGTGTGTGTGTGTGTGTGTGTGTGTGTGTGTGTGTGTGTGTGTGTGTGTGTGTGTGTGTGTGTGTGTGTGTGTGTGTGTGTGTGTGTGTGTGAATTAAACGTTAAATCAGCCATCCTTGAAAACACAGTGGATTAAAACTTATTCAAGCTTGAACCTGAATCTCTCTTAACCCAGCTAACACAAATATAGGCTAATAAGAATGTTTGCTAAGGTGTGTTTGTATATGCTGCAGTCACACACCATAATTTCCTTTTTGAGGATTAATAAACTAGAATCATGTCGTATCATATATACTTTTGTACTAACATTTAGCAGTTAAGTTGTTTTCCACCCGTGTTTGACCGGTCCATTGTTGGATTTGACACGAAACGACCCGTTTGGTCTCACATGAAGACGAGGTACAAAACCTTCCATATTGTTTTTGTGGCGAAACTCTTCCCATTAAAATCCTTCACGTTCCTCTGTTATATTTCCCGTTTTCCACTCGTTCTGCACCTGCTCATGCGACACGCTCAGCTGGAGTTTAGATGTGATTTCCAGCCGTCTGTGTTTTTGACTTTATTCATTTTGGTGTCATTTCTCTGATTAAACGCAGTGCGTTCTGATGCCAAGACACAGCTGGATCAACTCCTGCACATCTGCACTGAATATACCACTCTAATAGAGGCTACATACACACGCACGCACGCACACACACACACACACACACACACACACACACACATACACACACGCACACACGCGCGCAACTGTTTCTTTACTGTCACTTTTGATAATATTGCTAAATACAAGTAGCCTAGCATATAGGCAAATAATTATTTATTTTTTAAACTGTACTTTTGAACAGTATATGTGACCAACAGTGACTTAATTGTCCTGTATTTTCGTACGTAATATTTTCGTCTGTCTTTAGACATTCTGAAGGCTCAACCCAAATCTATTCCACCCATAGGTGGCGCTACAAATCGCAACCCACATCTCTCTGTATTCTCCAGTGCGAATATATCCCGAAAATATCTCCATTATTGCAGGTCGTTTCTCTCAGGAATATGACTCTTATTTATGCATTTCCATTGTTCTAGATGTTGTCAGTTGATCTGCTTTATACCCTCATACATCACATGCTGTGTGTTTCTCAGTCCAGTGCCAAAGTGCAATCTTTCTCTCTCACTCACACACACATACACACACACACGCACACACACACACACGCACACACACGCACACACACGCACACACACACACACACACACACACTCACACACACACACACGGTTGACCAGCAGGGCTGGGCTGATTGAGTTACAGAAGTTTTTGAGCCGCGTAAAACAGCGTGAGCTGTGAGGATGACACACACACACACACACACACACACACACACACACACACACACACACACACAAACACACACACACACACTGAAAGCACTGTGAGGATGTTTGTCAGATCTGATCACTAAAGTGCTCGTTTCTTGGCTCCACTGCTGTCTTTCTCTGCTTCAGCATTTATGTGAAAGACACACACTCACTCACTCACACACACACACACACACACACACACAGCGTCTGGAAGTCATCACTACAGCAGCTGTGCTTCGCTCAGGCTCTGTTCCAAGACTCGGTCAGACGCCTATATAGACTGCACTGAAAGGCATCAAGGTGCGCTTCTGATGCAAATATACATAAACACACTACCAGTCAAAAGTTCAGAATAATTAAGTAAGTGTGTAACGATTCCCTCATGTAACAAATCAATACCAAACTCACAATACGATATTACTGCGATACTCCAAGACATGATAAAAGGTTAACAAAAATGCCCTGTTGATTAAAATGCTAAGTTTGATATTACATTGTGTGTGTAAATGAATATTCTTGGTGCTGAAACCCAAAGCACAGGACAATAGAGACGCCAGAATAACAATATTCATGATTCTGAAGCTGAAAATACACAATTATTTTAGAAGAAGATGATTGTACTCTTTCACGGGCTAGATGTATGTAAAATAATGTAGGCCACTTTTTACTGGTAACATCAGACATCTGGCATTATCATTCCCCCATTGCATTATTATACATTATATATAGCAGTTTAATGACACTAAAACTCTGACAACTTTTTATTTTGGGTGAACGATACACAATACATATATTGTCCCTATCCACGATACATTTCTATTTACAGAAATACATTTTACCACAATGTTTTCTATGTGAATATCTAGTAAAGTGTAATTTATTCCTGTGATCAAAGCTGTATTTCAGCATCATTACTCCAGTCTTCAGTGTCACATGATCCTTCAGAAACTCAATTTTAACTCCATATTTTGAGTTACATGAGAGTCACTCAATTATGTTAAGTTAGTTTTTTATAATTTAAGTTGAAATAACTTGTACGGGTGATTACACTTAATTTAAGGCAGCAAATTTTTGTGTTCTAGTAGGAGGAAATATTTTACAGTGAAAATACATTAAATATAATAAAATATATAATATTATTTTAGTTTATTTTGGTCCGAGCATACATATTATATATTGTATTTTGTGACTGATTTTGAGAGTATAAGACATGTTAAGCTCTGTTAACAAATATTGATAGTCTTTTTAAATCTTTATTCTCTCTTGTTGAAAAACATCAATAAAGATAGTTAAACTTAAAGTATCGTATAGCAGTAGTCCGTTTGTTTTATGCATTATATATAATGTTTTCTAAAGTCGTGTGATGCTTGTGTAAGGGACAGACACAAATATATATATATATATATATATACATTGCTGTATTATATGACATGTTCAACATATGCAATATTACTAAGTTAAATTTTATATTTCACATGGACTTATGATTTTCCTGGAAGAAAGAGTAAATAATGACAGTATTTTCTCCTTTGTTTCTGCGCTCAAAGTCTCTTTCCTCTGACTCTCGCGTGTGTTTCCTACAGGTCGTCGGATTGGCAGAACAGAGAAAGAAAGTCTTGAATGAAGAGAAACAGAAGAAGAAGAGAAGACAGAGGACAAGGAACGCAAAACCTTGTCGTACCCGTGAAATAAAACGTTTATTAATTGGTAATCTGAACATGCAGCTTTGGCTCAAACTCACATTACGGTTTAATCCACATTCATATATTACACAGAGCTGATCGCTCAACACCTCACACACCACATCTAGAGTTACAGACACACAAGTGCATGAGAGCTGCACACACACACACACACACACACACACACACACACACACACACACACACACACCTAGAGTTACAGACACACAAGTGCATGAGAGCTGCACACACACACACACACACAGACACACACACACACACACACGCACACACACACACACCTAGAGTTACAGACACACAAGTGCATGAGAGCTGCACACACACGCACACACACACACACACACACACACACCTAGAGTTAGAGACACACAAGTGCATGAGAGCTGCACACACACACACACACACACACACAGACACACACACACACACACACACGCACACACACACACACGCACACACACACACAAGTGCATGAGAGCTGCACACACACACACACACACACACACACGCACGCACACACGCACACACACCACATCTAGAGTTACAGACACACAAGTGCATGAGAGCTGCACACACACACACACACACACACACACACACACACACACACGCACACACACCACATCTAGAGTTACAGACACACAAGTGCATGAGAGCTGCACACACACACACACACACACACACACGCATGCACACACACACACGCATGCACACACACACACGCATGCACACACACACACACACCTAGAGTTACAGACACACAAGTGCATGAGAGCTGCACACACACACACACACACACACACACACACACACACACACACACACACGCACACACGCACACATGCACACACACACACACGCGCACACACACACACCTAGAGTTACAGACACACAAGTGCATGAGAGCTGCACACACACACACACACACACACACACACACACGCACGAACACACACACACACCTAGAGTTACAGACACACAAGTGCATGAGAGCTGCACACACACACACACACACACACGCATGCACATACACACACGCGCACACACACACACACACACCTAGAGTTGCAGACACACAAGTGCATGAGAGCTGCACACACACACACACACACACCTAGAGTTAAAGACACACAAGTGCATGAGAGCTGCACACACACACACACACACACACACACACACACACACCTAGAGTTACAGACACACGTGCATGAGAGCTGCACACACACACACACACACACACACACACACACACACAGAGTTACAGACACACAAGTGCATGAGAGCTGCACACACACACACACACACGCACGCGCACAAACATTACGCACGCACGCACACACACACACACACAAATTTTCTTTGTTTTTCAGCTTTGGTAAGTGATTGTTTTGGCTGAACGGTCCCCTTAACTATGATGCAAAATGACCATTTATGTTTTGTGATGTAAATCTTGCTAAAGCTGAGGTTTTCCCAGTCACGCATCCCCTCAGCTGATCTTGTGCAGAAGTTTGCAGCTTGTGACTCGGCTCATCGTGAGACACTGTTGACATGCGTGTCCGTCAAGAGCGCATTCTCTTCTGCACAGCCGGCTTTTGTCACAAACTCTATTGCGAGCGGTTCCTCATTGTCCAACGCTTTAAGCCGGTCATCATGTGACCTGCTCGGCATGCTGGGAGACGAGCACATGATTTGATGAAGAGCTTCATTGTTCGTCTGCACAACCCTTCGCATTCACACCGACCGGAGCACATTTCATCATAAAAGTGAAAACTCTGAAAAAGTGGGCTCTACCAGAACAGGTTTTCATGCTTGAATGGTGATTATTTTTGTTGCGGCTCCTCTCTTCTCAGTCTGTCAGTAACGCTGTTTACTTCCTGTCTCTATGAAGCCCCTCCTCCTGAAAAGCACACTGTGCTCTGATTGGTCGGCTGGAGCAATGTGTTGTGATTGGTCGAGCTCTTCGGGTGTGTTTGGGAAATGCCCCGCCCCTTACCATAATCGCCAGTTTAACACACTACTAACTAACTCAACCAGGCCCCGCCCCTTTATTCTGCGTATGAATTATTATAATGAGGAATATTGTGACGTGTTCCCGGAAGAAACTCGAGACACAATGGAGGCGTTTCAGGAGTTCAGAAACACTGACACTCATATAGAGAAGAACATTACACACTAAAGAAAGATGAACATGGAAAAACACAGAGGAAAATCATGGTTTGTGAAATTAGGCTGATGGTCTTGTCAACATAAAACATAATTTTTGACCTTTGACATCAAAGAAGATTAGAGCTGAATCTTAGATGTATATATTTTATAGTATGCCATAAAGCTGCTCTTTATCTCTTACAGACTGCTACAGAATTTGAAGCCAGAAACTGCAGAAATACTTCACTGAATTATGGATGAAAAGCTCGAGCTGAATCTGTCCTTGATGTTTTAGATAAAAGTGCTTGATGTTCTTCATGAAAACATGGTCCATATCGAGCATCAGAGTGTTAGTGTGGCTTTATAACCCTGGGGGCGTGGCCTTGCACTTGATTGACAGCTCATTAATCACTGCAGATGGAACAGGATCAAGCCTCTGACCCCGGGGAGCC
>CM060632.1:33470148-33485148 GCA_030578275.1 Meda fulgida | reverse complement strand
GATGGTCAATCACAGGGAATTGGGTCAGCCGGCCAATCACAGCGCACTGGGTCAGCGGGCCAATCACAGCGCACTGGGTCAGAGGGCCAATCACAGCGCACTGGGTCAGCTGGCCAGTCACAGCGCACTGGGTCAGCTGGCCAATCACAGCGCACTGGGTTAGTTGGCCAATCACAGTGCACTGGGTCAGCCGGATAATCACAGAGCACTGGGTCAGCTGGCCAATCAGAGCACACTGGGTCAGCTGGCCAATCAGAGCGCACTGGGTCAGCTGGCCAATCAGAGCACAATGGGTCAGCTGGCCAATCACAGCGCACTGGGTCAGCTGGCCAATCACAGCGCACTGGGTCAGCTGGCCAATCACAGCGCACTGGGTCAGCTGGCCAGTCACAGCGCACTGGGTCAGCTGGCCAATCACAGCGCACTGGGTTAGTTGGCCAATCACAGTGCACTGGGTCAGCCGGATAATCACAGCGCACTGGGTCAGCTGGCCAATCAGAGCACACTGGGTCAGCTGGCCAATCAGAGCGCACTGGGTCAGCTGGCCAATCAGAGCACAATGGGTCAGCTGGCCAATCACAGCGCACTGGGTCAGCTGGCCAATCACAGCGCACTGGGTCAGATGGCCAATCACAGCGCACTGGGTCAGCTGGCCAATCACAGCGCACTGGGTCAGCTGGCCAATCAGAGCACACTGGGTCAGCTGGTCAATCACAGCGCACTGGGTCAGCTGGCCAATCAGAGCACACTGGGTCAGCTGGCCAATCACAGCGCACTGGGTCAGCTGGCCAATCAGAGCACACTGGGTCAGCTGGCCAATCACAGCGCACTGGGTCAGCTGGCCAATCAGAGCACACTGGGTCAGCTGGCCAATCAGAGCGCACTGGGTCAGCAGGCCAATCACAGCGCACTGGGTCAGCTGGCCAATCAGAGCACACTGGGTCAGCTGGCCAATCACAGCGCACTGGGTCAGCTGGCCAATCAGAGCACACTGGGTCAGCTGGCCAATCAGAGCACACTGGGTCAGCTGGCCAATCACAGCGCACTGGGTCAGCTGGCCAATCAGAGCACACTGGGTCAGCTGGCCAATCACAGCGCACTGGGTCAGCTGGCCAATCAGAGCACACTGGGTCAGCTGGCCAATCACAGCGCACTGGGTCAGCTGGCCAATCAGAGCACACTGGGTCAGCTGGCCAATCACAGCGCACTGGGTCAGCTGGCCAATCACAGCGCACTGGGTCAGATGGCCAATCACAGCGCACTGGGTCAGATGGCCAATCACAGCGCACTGGGTCAGCTGGCCAATCAGAGCACACTGGGTCAGCTGGTCAATCACAGCGCACTGGGTCAGCTGGCCAATCAGAGCACACTGGGTCAGCTGGCCAATCACAGCGCACTGGGTCAGCTGGCCAATCAGAGCGCACTGGGTCAGCTGGCCAATCACAGCGCACTGGGTCAGCTGGCCAATCAGAGCGCACTGGGTCAGCTGGCCAATCAGAGCGCACTGGGTCAGCTGGCCAATCAGAGCACACTGGGTCAGCTGGCCAATCACAGCGCACTGGGTCAGCTGGCCAATCAGAGCACACTGGGTCAGCTGGCCAATCACAGCGCACTGGGTCAGCTGGCCAATCAGAGCACACTGGGTCAGCTGGCCAATCACAGCGCACTGGGTCAGCTGGCCAATCAGAGCACACTGGGTCAGCTGGCCAATCACAGCGCACTGGGTCAGCTGGCCAATCAGAGCACACTGGGTCAGCTGGCCAATCACAGCGCACTGGGTCAGATGGCCAATCACAGCGCACTGGGTCAGCTGGCCAATCACAGCGCACTGGGTCAGATGGCCAATCACAGCGCACTGGGTCAGATGGCCAATCACAGCGCACTGGGTCAGCAGGCCAATCAGAGCGCACTGGGTCAGCTGCCCAATCACGGCGCCCTGGGTCAGCAGGCCAATCAGAACGCACTGGGCTTTTCTGAAGGCGGGGCTTTGTAGAAATCAGAGTGTTTCAGACAGACTGGGAAAAGAGGAGCTGCAATGATGTACAGTATGTGAAAAATCACGTGTTTTTTGAACATTAAAGCATGTAAAACAATAAACAAAACCCTTATGACCTTTAAAAATAGCATCACATGACCTCTTTAATCTCAAATGAAGCTCAACTGTTTCACGCACTGATCAACATTTCCTGCACAAGCTCTAGTCTGTCAGGTGTAATGAGTCTGTCAGTGTTCGTCACGGGTTCGAGGATGATGAACCGCAGGCCTGTGAGGAGAAACATCTTCCAGAGCTCTTCATAATCACAGTCTGAGCTCTGGTTCCTCGACCGAGGCAGATCGTTAATTTCCCTGCAGCGCACATGACCTGAGTATGATGAATATAACAGACTGAAACCCTCCGTGTAGTTGCACAACGTTTTTTAAACAGAAACGGTGATGCGTTGAACACACTGTTCTGATGAACAGTGACTGTGACGTATGTCATCAAAGTAGCGTGAGAGCGATTCGAGAGCAGCCACAGGACTCGAGAGCGGCTGCATGAGCTCTGATGACGACACAGCTGTTCCATGATTGGCCGGATTCACCGCATGACAACGCTCATGTGTTTCGTGTTTATTCGTACACCTTCAGTTCCAATAATGTTCCAGAAAGTGTCCGACTTCACGTCTCTGTTTGCAGCTTCTCCCGTCGGCCCGCGGCAACTCTCGCCGATCGCTTACATCCAGCGCAGCCGATGCCGAACACACCTAACGCATCTCAAACCCCGGTGCGCAGCAACCCGGAAAACGTAGCAAAACGTTGCGCACCCTTTTGAACTTGAACGTGCCCCTGGCTTCAGGTTAGGGATTTTTGGCAGCTATAAATCATCTCTACAACATTTAGAAAGTAATTTAAACACACTTTAGAGTCAACATTAGGGCCGCGAGTGACACACCAACCCGGCGATCGGCCGTCTGTCGGCGAGTTTTTGAGTGTGATCCTCGCATTGGCGATTTAGCATGTTAAATCGGGCACTCTGATTGGCTGTTCAGTTTAGTGAAGTCAGTGCATGAGAATAAAATGATGAAAGCGAGCAAGACAGAAGACTGGTCTAATTTTACATCATATTACCTGAGCATCTCAAAACGCATATCATAACATGAGCCGCCGAGAATGAAGAAAGTGATCAGCGTGATTGATATTGTACGAAGAAGCAGAAACAAGCGATAGAAACGTTGCTTATGCACACTCAAATGTTGATAAAAAAAGAATGCATGAAGCTGGAATACAATGTTTTTGTTGTTTAAAAGCAGAGGTTGTGCTTTCCATATTGCATATTCAGATGTTCATACAACAAAAGAGTTGGTATGGCGGGGAAAGAGTTAATATGTAGGCTACCAATACTCAACATTTTTAAAAGAAAAGTTGCACTTAGAAAATGAAAATGCAACTTGAAGAAACCAATGAACAATTGCATTTAACTAAACAGAAAATGCATGTTAACGAATGCATTAACAAATTAGACTTGATTGTAATGTTACTGAATAATTGTCTTATATTCATTCATGCTTATGCTGCATTTCATAATAAAAAGTGGCAGGTCAATGACTCTTTAAAGCTTTAAAGCTCTGTGAGCTTGAACTGATGTTATTCATTGTTGTTGACTTTTGACCCTATATTGTGTCGACACACGTCACTAAATTGCTTTTAACACAATCTAAAGCAGCGGTGCTCGAAGTGTAAGGAATAGACACTTTCCTTTCCACTTTCCAGGAGGACATTTTCCTTTTTATGCCTTTATATCTTTATCCAGACATCACAACTGTCCCGGAAATTCAGGGGCTGAGGGCTGGGTTGGAAAATATTTTTGAACTTGCTGTTATTTGATGTCTAGATAGTTAGTTTGTATTTAGATACAGCTTGTTACTATACTGATACTACTTGTTACTTCAATACATTGGAACATTTTAAGCCTGTTGTGTATTTCATTAGCGTTGTGTCGGCGATGGGGCTTGAAAACTCCCTCTGGTCCCAAGTGGGGAATGACGGAAACAGTTGGAGAAGAACCACTGCTCTAAAGAATCTTGGGTTCATTTTTCCGACCCAAATCCTGGGCTGAGCCTTTTGGGTAATTTTTTGGGCAATTTTTTCAGTATTTGTGTGTTGTTTGTGTTACCCAGCTCCTGGGTCAGACGTACCATAACAACCCAGTGTTTGAGTAGTTTTGTTTGACCAAATTGTGTATTTCTTGCAATTTCACAAAAGCAGTCTTGAGTTTGAAAATGCGTTATGTATTTTTGCACTTGCACAGATTGTGAAGCTCGACAGCATGAAGCCTCAGGCAACGGATGAAAGAATCTGTCGTTTCAGAGGGAAGCAGAATAAAGAGGATCCTGATCCGCTCGAGGCGAAGAGACGACTGCAGTGTGTGTGTGTGTGTGTGTGTGCAGCGCAGAGATTAATACATCACTGCAAGTGACGGCTGAAATACATACGTGTGCTGTTCTTCTCAGCACACACTCACCTGAACATCTGTGCTTCTTTCTCTACCCGTTTCCCTTTGTGTGTTTCTCTTCTCCTGTACCACTGCAGTTCCAGCGATCGCCTTTCAGCCTCTCCGTCTGCTTTTATTCTCTCTTCCTCTTCTCTCCTTTCACCCCTCAAGAAAACCGTGTGTCGTGTGAACCGCTCATGAGTCTGAGCATCATCATCTGTGAGCAGAAAGTGTGACGAGGCACTTGACAGTGAAACTTTGTTTTTTCCCTGGAATCATTTCAAATCATTTAATTCCTTTAAATAAAATGACCATAAAAAATGTTATTCATGTTATTTATATTAATCTATTAAAAATATTTAAATTAATTAAAATGCTAAAAAACACAAAATATATTAATTTACATACACTCCCAGTTTTTGAATAGTTATAGTTCTGTTAATATTATATTATATCATATCATATCATATTATATTAATTTCATTATATTTTATTATATTATATTATATCATATTACATAGGAAGCCTTCAAATATTGTATAAAAAATCTGATAAGATGTATAATATAGTAGTATTCAAGTTTGAAATGTTGCATTATAGTTTAATATATTAGTTTTCAGAAATAGTAGGCACTATTCAGTGTGTGTATGCAGTGTGTGTAGTATGCAGTGTGTGTAGTATGCAGTGTGTGTATGCAGTGTGTAGTATGCAGTTTGTGTCTGCAGTGTGTGTAGTATGCAGTGTGTGTATGCAGTGTGTAGTATGCAGTTTGTGTCTGCAGTGTGTGTAGTATGCAGTGTGTGTATGCAGTGTGTAGTAAGCAGTTTGTGTATGCAGTGTGTGTAGTATGCAATTTGTGTATGCAGTGTGTGTAGTATGCAGTGTGTGTAGTATGCAGTGTGTGTAGTATGCAGTGTGTGTAGTATGCAGTTTGTGTATGCAGTGTGTAGTATGCAGTTTGTGTATGCAGTGTGTGTAGTATGAGTGTGTGTATGCAGTTTGTGTAGTATGCAGTGTGTATGCAGTTTGTGTAGTATGAGTGTGTGTATGCAGTTTGTGTAGTATGAGTGTGTGTATGCAGTGTGTGTAGTATGAGTGTGTGTATGCAGTGTGTGTAGTATGCAGTTTGTGTATGCAGTGTGTGTAGTATTAGTGTGTGTAGTATGCAGTTTGTGTATGCAGTGTGTAGTATGCAGTGTGTATGCAGTTTGTGTAGTATGAGTGTGTGTATGCAGTGTGTGTAGTATGAGTGTGTGTATGCAGTGTGTGTAGTATGCAGTGTGTGTAGTATGCAGTGTGTGTAGTATGCAGTTTGTGTATGCAGTGTGTGTAGTATTAGTGTGTGCAGTATGCAGTTTGTGTATGCAGTGTGTAGTATGCAGTGTGTATGCAGTTTGTGTAGTATGAGTGTGTGTATGCAGTGTGTGTAGTATGCAGTTTGTGTATGCAGTGTGTAGTATGCAGTGTGTATGCAGTTTGTGTAGTATGAGTGTGTGTATGCAGTGTGTGTAGTATGAGTGTGTGTAGTATGCAGTTTGTGTAGTATGAGTGTGTGTATGCAGTGTGTGTAGTATGCAGTGTGTGTAGTATGAGTGTGTGTATGCAGTGTGTGTAGTATGAGTGTGTGTATGCAGTGTGTGTAGTATGCAGTGTGTGTAGTATGAGTGTGTGTATGCAGTGTGTGTAGTATGAGTGTGTGTATGCAGTTTGTGTAGTATGAGTGTGTGTATGCAGTGTGTGTAGTATGCAGTGTGTGTAGTATGAGTGTGTGTATGCAGTTTGTGTAGTATGAGTGTGTGTATGCAGTGTGTGTAGTATGACTGTGTGTAGTATGAGTGTGTAGTATGCAGTGTGTGTATGCAGTGTGTGTAGTATGAGTGTGTGTATGCAGTGTGTGTAGTATGAGTGTGTGTATGCAGTGTGTGTAGTATGCAGTGTGTGTAGTATGCAGTGTGTGTAGTATGAGTGTGTGTATGCAGTTTGTGTAGTATGCAGTGTGTGTAGTATGCAGTTTGTGTATGCAGTGTGTGTAGTATGCAGTGTGTGTAGTATGAGTGTGTGTATGCAGTTTGTGTAGTATGAGTGTGTGTATGCAGTGTGTGTAGTATGACTGTGTGTAGTATGAGTGTGTAGTATGCAGTGTGTGTAGTATGCAGTTTGTGTATGCAGTGTGTGTAGTATGAGTTTGTGTATGCAGTGTGTGTAGTATGAGTTTGTGTATGCAGTGTGTGTAGTATGAGTTTGTGTATGCAGTGTATGTAGTATGAGTTTGTGTATGCAGTGTGTGTAGTATGCAGTGTGTGTAGCATGCAGTTTGTGTATGCAGTGTGTGTAGTATGAGTGTGTGTATGCAGTGTGTGTAGTATGAGTGTGTGTATGCAGTTTGTGTAGTATGAGTGTGTGTATGCAGTGTGTGTAGTATGCAGTGTGTGTAGTATGAGTGTGTGTATGCAGTGTGTGTAGTATGAGTGTGTGTATGCAGTGTGTGTAGTATGAGTGTGTGTATGCAGTTTGTGTAGTATGAGTGTGTGTATGCAGTTTGTGTAGTATGAGTGTGTGTATGCAGTGTGTGTGTATGCAGTGTGTGTAGTATGAGTGTGTGTATGCAGTGTGTGTAGTATGAGTGTGTGTATGCAGTGTGTGTAGTATGAGTGTGTGTATGCAGTGTGTGTAGTATGAGTGTGTGTATGCAGTTTGTGTAGTATGAGTGTGTGTATGCAGTGTGTGTAGTATGCAGTGTGTGTAGTATGAGTGTGTGTATGCAGTTTGTGTAGTATGAGTGTGTGTATGCAGTGTGTGTAGTATGAGTGTGTGTATGCAGTGTGTGTAGTATGAGTGTGTGTATACAGTGTGTGTAGTATGCAGTGTGTGTAGTATGCAGTGTGTGTAGTATGCAGTGTGTGTAGTATGAGTGTGTGTATGCAGTGTGTGTAGTATGAGTGTGTGTATGCAGTGTGTGTAGTATGAGTGTGTGTATGCAGTTTGTGTAGTATGAGTGTGTGTATGCAGTGTGTGTAGTATGCAGTGTGTGTAGTATGAGTGTGTGTATGCAGTGTGTGTAGTATGAGTGTGTGTATGCAGTTTGTGTAGTATGAGTGTGTGTATGCAGTGTGTGTAGTATGCAGTGTGTGTAGTATGCAGTGTGTGTAGTATGAGTGTGTGTATGCAGTTTGTGTAGTATGAGTGTGTGTATGCAGTTTGTGTAGTATGAGTGTGTGTATGCAGTGTGTGTAGTATGACTGTGTGTAGTATGAGTGTGTAGTATGCAGTGTGTGTAGTATGCAGTGTGTGTAGTATGCAGTTTGTGTATGCAGTGTGTGTAGTATGAGTGTGTGTATGCAGTGTGTGTAGTATGCAGTTTGTGTATGCAGTGTGTGTAGTATGAGTTTGTGTATGCAGTGTGTGTAGTATGCAGTTTGTGTATGCAGTGTGTGTAGTATGAGTTTGTGTATGCAGTGTGTGTAGTATGCAGTGTGTGTAGCATGCAGTTTGTGTATGCAGTGTGTGTAGTATGAGTGTGTGTATGCAGTGTGTGTAGTATGAGTGTGTGTATGCAGTTTGTGTAGTATGAGTGTGTGTATGCAGTGTGTGTAGTATGCAGTGTGTGTAGTATGAGTGTGTGTATGCAGTTTGTGTAGTATGAGTGTGTAGTATGCAGTGTGTGTAGTATGAGTGTGTGTATGCAGTTTGTGTAGTATGAGTGTGTGTATGCAGTGTGTGTAGTATGAGTGTGTGTATGCAGTGTGTGTAGTATGAGTGTGTGTATGCAGTGTGTGTAGTATGAGTGTGTGTATGCAGTTTGTGTAGTATGAGTGTGTGTATGCAGTTTGTGTAGAATGCAGTTTGTGTATGCAGTGTGTGTAGTATGAGTTTGTGTATGCAGTGTGTGTAGTATGAGTTTGTGTATGCAGTGTGTGTAGTATGCAGTTTGTGTATGCAGTGTGTATAGTATGAGTGTGTGTATGCAGTGTGTGTAGTATGCAGTTTGTGTATGCAGTGTGTGTAGTATGAGTTTGTGTATGCAGTGTGTGTAGTATGAGTTTGTGTATGCAGTGTGTGTAGTATGCAGTTTGTGTATGCAGTGTGTGTAGTATGAGTTTGTGTATGCAGTGTGTGTAGTATGCAGTGTGTGTAGCATGCAGTTTGTGTATGCAGTGTGTGTAGTATGAGTGTGTGTATGCAGTGTGTGTAGTATGCAGTTTGTGTATGCAGTGTGTGTAGCATGCAGTTTGTGTATGCAGTGTGTGTAGTATGAGTTTGTGTATGCAGTGTGTGTAGTATGAGTGTGTGTATGCAGTGTGTGTAGTATGAGTTTGTGTATGCAGTGTGTGTAGTATGCAGTGTGTGTAGTATGCAGTGTGTGTAGTATGAGTGTGTGTATGCAGTTTGTGTAGTATGAGTGTGTGTATGCAGTGTGTGTAGTATGAGTGTGTGTATGCAGTGTGTGTAGTATGAGTGTGTGTATGCAGTGTGTGTAGTATGCAGTGTGTGTATGCAGTTTGTGTAGTATGAGTGTGTGTATGCAGTGTGTGTAGTATGCAGTGTGTGTAGTATGAGTGTGTGTATGCAGTTTGTGTAGTATGAGTGTGTGTATGCAGTGTGTGTAGTATGCAGTGTGTGTAGCATGCAGTTTGTGTATGCAGTGTGTGTAGTATGAGTGTGTGTATGCAGTGTGTGTAGTATGAGTGTGTGTATGCAGTGTGTGTAGTATGAGTGTGTGTATGCAGTTTGTGTAGTATGAGTGTGTGTATGCAGTGTGTGTAGTATGCAGTGTGTGTAGTCTGAGTGTGTGTATGCAGTTTGTGTAGTATGAGTGTGTGTATGCAGTGTGTGTAGTATGAGTGTGTGTATGCAGTGTGTGTAGTATGAGTGTGTGTATGCAGTGTGTGTAGTATGCAGTGTGTGTAGTATGCAGTGTGTGTAGTATGCAGTGTGTGTAGTATGAGTGTGTGTATGCAGTGTGTGTAGTATGAGTGTGTGTATGCAGTGTGTGTAGTATGAGTGTGTGTATGCAGTTTGTGTAGTATGAGTGTGTGTATGCAGTGTGTGTAGTATGAGTGTGTGTATGCAGTGTGTGTAGTATGCAGTGTGTGTAGTATGAGTGTGTGTATGCAGTGTGTGTAGTATGAGTGTGTGTATGCAGTGTGTGTAGTATGAGTGTGTGTATGCAGTTTGTGTAGTATGAGTGTGTGTATGCAGTGTGTGTAGTATGCAGTGTGTGTAGTATGAGTGTGTGTATGCAGTGTGTGTAGTATGAGTGTGTGTATGCAGTTTGTGTAGTATGAGTGTGTGTATGCAGTGTGTGTAGTATGCAGTGTGTGTAGTATGCAGTGTGTGTAGTATGAGTGTGTGTATGCAGTTTGTGTAGTATGAGTGTGTGTATGCAGTGTGTGTAGTATGAGTGTGTAGTATGCAGTGTGTGTAGTATGCAGTGTGTGTAGTATGCAGTTTGTGTATGCAGTGTGTGTAGTATGAGTGTGTGTATGCAGTGTGTGTAGTATGCAGTTTGTGTATGCAGTGTGTGTAGTATGAGTTTGTGTATGCAGTGTGTGTAGTATGCAGTTTGTGTATGCAGTGTGTGTAGTATGAGTTTGTGTATGCAGTGTGTGTAGTATGCAGTGTGTGTAGCATGCAGTTTGTGTATGCAGTGTGTGTAGTATGAGTGTGTGTATGCAGTGTGTGTAGTATGAGTGTGTGTATGCAGTTTGTGTAGTATGAGTGTGTGTATGCAGTGTGTGTAGTATGCAGTGTGTGTAGTATGAGTGTGTGTATGCAGTTTGTGTAGTATGAGTGTGTAGTATGCAGTGTGTGTAGTATGAGTGTGTGTATGCAGTTTGTGTAGTATGAGTGTGTGTATGCAGTGTGTGTAGTATGAGTGTGTGTATAAAGTGTGTGTAGTATGAGTGTGTGTATGCAGTGTGTGTAGTATGAGTGTGTGTATGCAGTTTGTGTAGTATGAGTGTGTGTATGCAGTTTGTGTAGAATGAGTGTGTGTATGCAGTGTGTGTAGTATGACTGTGTGTAGTATGAGTGTGTAGTATGCAGTGTGTGTAGTATGCAGTGTGTGTAGTATGCAGTTTGTGTATGCAGTGTGTATAGTATGAGTGTGTGTATGCAGTGTGTGTAGTATGCAGTTTGTGTATGCAGTGTGTGTAGTATGAGTTTGTGTATGCAGTGTGTGTAGTATGAGTTTGTGTATGCAGTGTGTGTAGTATGCAGTTTGTGTATGCAGTGTGTGTAGTATGAGTTTGTTTATGCAGTGTGTGTAGTATGAGTGTGTAGTATGCAGTGTGTGTAGTATGCAGTGTGTGTAGTATGCAGTTTGTGTATGCAGTGTGTATAGTATGAGTGTGTGTATGCAGTGTGTGTAGTATGCAGTTTGTGTATGCAGTGTGTGTAGTATGAGTTTGTGTATGCAGTGTGTGTAGTATGAGTTTGTGTATGCAGTGTGTGTAGTATGAGTTTGTGTATGCAGTGTGTGTAGTATGCAGTGTGTGTAGCATGCAGTTTGTGTATGCAGTGTGTGTAGTATGAGTGTGTGTATGCAGTGTGTGTAGTATGAGTGTGTGTATGCAGTTTGTGTAGTATGAGTGTGTGTATGCAGTGTGTGTAGTATGCAGTGTGTGTAGTATGCAGTGTGTGTAGTATGAGTGTGTGTATGCAGTTTGTGTAGTATGAGTGTGTGTATGCAGTGTGTGTAGTATGAGTGTGTGTATGCAGTGAGTGTGTGTATGCAGTGTGTGTAGTATGCAGTGTGTGTATGCAGTTTGTGTAGTATGAGTGTGTGTATGCAGTGTGTGTAGTATGCAGTGTGTGTAGTATGAGTGTGTGTATGCAGTTTGTGTAGTATGAGTGTGTGTATGCAGTGTGTGTAGTATGCAGTGTGTGTAGCATGCAGTTTGTGTATGCAGTGTGTGTAGTATGAGTGTGTGTATGCAGTGTGTGTAGTATGAGTGTGTGTATGCAGTTTGTGTAGTATGAGTGTGTGTATGCAGTGTGTGTAGTATGCAGTGTGTGTAGTATGCAGTGTGTGTAGTATGAGTGTGTGTATGCAGTTTGTGTAGTATGAGTGTGTGTATGCAGTGTGTGTAGTATGAGCGTGTATGCAGTGTGCAGTATGCAGTGTGGAGTGTGTGTATGCAGTTTGTGTAGTATGAGTGTGTGTGTATGCAGTGTGTGTAGTATACAGTGTGTGTAGTATGCAGTTTGTGTAGTATGAGTGTGTAGTATGCAGTGTGTGTAGTATGCAGTGTGTGTAGTATGCAGTTTGTGTAGTATGAGTGTGTGTAGTATGCAGTTTGTGTAGTATGAGTGTGTGTATGCAGTTTGTGTAGTATGAGTGTGTGTATGCAGTGTGTGTAGTATGAGTGTGTGTATGCAGTGTGTGTAGTATGAAGTGTGTGTATGCAGTGTGTGTAGTATGAAGTGTGTGTAGTATGAGTGTGTGTATGCAGTGTGTGTAGTATGAGTGTGTGTATGCAGTGTGTGTAGTATGAAGTGTGTGTATGCAGTGTGTGTAGTATGAAGTGTGTGTAGTATGTGTGTGTGTATGCAGTGTGTGTAGTATGCAGTGTGTGTAGTATGAGTGTGTGTATGCAGTGTGTGTAGTATGCAGTGTCCTAGTATTCAGAACACAGCCTTTGTTTCCTCTAAAACTCAGACACAAACACTGTTTTTGACAGTAAAAAAGACACTATTTTCTTATTTTCACATGGATTTGTTGCCAAAAAGAGGTTCTGGATCCTGACGGAGAAGTTTTGATCTGGTTACAGGTCTCAGTGTGGATTAGTGTCATCTTTATCTACATCCACACACTTCAGATCCGCCTCAGGCCGTTCGTGTGCTGAAGACTTTAAAGTTCTGCAGCAGATGATGGCGTTCAGAGGTCAACCAATCACAGGAGTATTAGAAGTGTCTGTGATGATCTTAACCAATCAGAGCTCAGAGCTTTACTGTGACTTAAGTTAGAGGGTTTTGTGATTTCATCAGAAGGTACTGCTTTTATTTAAGTTTTGCAAAGGATCATCTTGATAAAACCGAACAGAATAACAGAGGAATTTCCTGAGTGTGTGAGGTGATGTGGTTTCACACGTGTCGAACTCAGACGGGCCGCACTGTGTGTTACTCAGTAGCTGCAGGCGAATTAATGCATCTGTGTGAATACAATTAAACAGATGTTCAGCTGTTATCTTTTAATTGCAGGATTAATTAAGATAATAATCTGCTTTTGTCCGGAAGATGAAACAGGGATGTGCATAGCACTAAGGGTTAAAGTGTTCACTATTTTTTGCTTCAGTAGAGCCAGTAACACCTAACAATGCCCTGGAAACGACCCAGAACACCCTAGCAACACCATAGCGATGTGCTTCAATTACAATTACCCTGGAAACCACCCAGAACACCCTAGCAACGCCATAGTAATGTGAATTAATCACACAGTCACCCTAGCAACGCCATAGTAATGTGAATTAATCACACAGTCACCCTAGCAACGCCATAGTAATGTGAATTAATCACAGTCATCCTGGAAACCACCCAAAACACCCTAGCAACGCCATAGTAATGTGAATTAATCACACAGTCACCCTGGAAACCACCCAGAACACCCTAACAACGCCATAGTAATGTGCTTCAATTACAGTCACCCTGGAAACCACCCAGAACACCCTAGCAACGCCATAGTAATGTGGTTCAATCACAGTCACCCTGGAAACCACCCAGAACACCCTAACAACGCCATAGTAATGTGCTTCAATTACAGTCACCCTGGAAACCACCCAGAACACCCTAACAACGCCATAGTAATGTGCTTCAATTACAGTCACCCTGGAAACCACCCAGAACACCCTAGCAACGCCATAGTAATGTGAATTAATCACACAGTCACCCTGGAAACCACCCAGAACACCCTAGCAACGCCATAGTAATGTGGTTCAATCACAGTCACCCTGGAAACCACCCAGAACACCCTAACAACGCCATAGTAATGTGCTTCAATTACAGTCACCCTGGAAACCACCCAGAACACCCTAGCAACGCCATAGTAATGTGAATTAATCACACAGTTACCCTGGAAACCACCCAGAACACCCTAGCAACGCCATAGTAATGTGCTTCAATTACAGTCACCCTGGAAACCACCCAGAACACCCTAGCAACGCCATAGTAATGTGAATTAATCACACAGTTACCCTGGAAACCACCCAGAACACCCTAGCAACGCCATAGGGATGTGGTTCAATCACAGACACCCTGGAAACCACCCAGAACACCGAACTGCAATAAGATGTAAAATATAAAATATATATTATGGATTATATAGAATATATATTATAAAAAACAAGACTTTTAATTTCTTACAATAAGCTTAACTAATAATAAACACTGATTGTGATGTCTCTATTTTCACCTGTGAGTAATTGTTGGTTTTATGATGTTCTTCATTTTGTAAGAGTTGTGTGTTGAGAAAGACTTGTTGGGTGTGTGCGTGCATGTGTGTGTGTGTGTGTGTGTGTGTGTGTGTGTGTGTGTGTGTGTGTGTGTGTGTGTGTGTGTGTGTGTGTGCAATCTCTTCTTCACTTGCTGACTCATTGTGGTTTCTTGTGCTGAAACTCATTAATGACTCTAAGCACGTGAGTTTATTATTCTAACTGAATGGGAGCTTCATTTCCAGTAAATACAACAGTGTGTGTGTGCGTGTGTGTGCGTGTGTGTGTGTCACAGGACAATAAACGTGTAGAATTATAATTATATTTTATCATAAAAATAAAAACAGACCCAATCATCACAAATATTGCTGTTCTTATTCCTCAGTTTTTTTGTCTTGTTTTCCAGTACAAACATCTAAACATTCTTTAATCAATATATTTACTGGAGAAAACTAAAGAAAATTACATTGTTTTCTGTCGGCTTGTCTCCTGAAAAAGTATCAAAATGAAGTGAGTTTATTCTTCAAAGAAGAACAAATATCTGTCATTGGAGTCAGAAACTTGTTTTCCATTTGAATGAAGTATTTTCTGACTTCATTGACAGACATTTGTTCTTGTTTGAAGCATAAACTCCATTTTGATACATTTTTCAGAATATAATGTTTAGATTTCTGTACTGGAAAACAAGACAGAAATACAGTCGTCAAGAAGGCTGTACAATGAACGCGGATCAGCTCAGATCAGTGGATGATCATTAGGTTGTTCACTTCTTATTAGCTGAAACTCGTGAGATTACTTAAAGTAGCAGAAGCAGCTTAAATAGCTCATTTCTAATAGACATACGCTTCATTCATTTCTCTTGCGAAACCATGATGTACTCACACATTGTTTGAGTTTTGCCATAACAGTACAGTCATATGTGTTGTCATTAATAGCTCATATCCGTTATATCTCTTTTCACCTCATATTTCACCTCGAATAAGTCAAACTGAAGGAGCCCGATGGAAAGACGATTACGCAGAGCCATAAAAAGAAACTATTCAGACACAAAAGTATTTTTCTGTTGTTCCTGTAAAAATATATAAATGTTAAATCAAGATG
>CM060632.1:33460148-33462648 GCA_030578275.1 Meda fulgida | reverse complement strand
CTGAGGATGAGTGTGTGTGAGACTGAGGATGAGTGTGTGTGAGACTGAGGATGAGTGTGTGTGAGACTGAGGATGAGAGTGTGTGAGACTGAGGATGAGTCTGTGTGAGATGAGTGTGTGTGAGACTGAGGATGAGTGTGTGTGAGACTGAGGATGAGAGTGTGTGAGACTGAGGATGAGTGTGTGAGACAGGATGAGTGTGTGTGAGACTGAGGATGAGTGTGTGTGAGACTGAGGATGAGTGTGTGTGAGACTGAGGATGAGAGTGTGTGAGACTGAGGATGAGTCTGTGTGAGATGAGTGTGTGTGAGACTGAGGATGAGTGTGTGTGAGACTGAGGATGAGAGTGTGTGAGACTGAGGATGAGTGTGTGAGACAGGATGAGTGTGTGTGAGACTGAGGATGAGTGTGTGTGAGACTGAGGATGAGTCTGTGTGAGATGAGTGTGTGTGAGACTGAGGATGAGTGTGTGTGAGACTGAGGATGAGAGTGTGTGAGACTGAGGATGAGTGTGTGAGACAGGATGAGTGTGTGTGAGACTGAGGATGAGTGTGTGTGAGACTGAGGATGAGTGTGTGTGAGACTGAGGATGAGAGTGTGTGAGAATGAGGATGAGTGTGTGAGACTGAGGATGAGTGTGTGTGAGACTGAGGATGAGTGTGTGTGAGACTGAGGATGAGTGTGTGTGAGACTGAGGATGAGTGTGTGTGAGACAGGATGAGTGTGTGTGAGACTGAGGATGAGTGTGTGTGAGACTGAGGATGAGTGTGTGTGAGACTGAGGATGAGAGTGTGTGAGACTGAGGATGAGTGTGTGAGACTGAGGATGAGTGTGTGTGAGACTGAGGATGAGTGTGTGTGAGACTGAGGATGAGTGTGTGTGAGACTGAGGATGAGTGTGTGTGAGACTGAGGATGAGAGTGTGAGAGACTGAGGTTGAGTGTGTGAGACTGAGGATGAGTGTGTGTGAGACTGAGGATGAGTGTGTGTGAGACTGAGGATGAGTGTGTGTGAGACTGAGGATGAGTGTGTGTGAGACTGTGAGACTGAGGATGAGTGTGTGTGAGACTGAGGATGAGTGTGTGTGAGACTGATGATGAGTGTGTGTGAGACTGAGGATGAGTGTGTGTGAGACTGAGGATGAGTGTGTGTGAGACTGAGGATGAGTGTGTGTAAGACTGAGGATGAGTGTGTGTGAGACTGAGGATGAGTGTGTGTGTGTGTGTGAGACTGAGGATGAGTGTGTGTGAGACTGAGGATGAGTGTGTGTGAGAGTGAGTATGAGTGTGTGTGTGAGACTGAGGATGAGTGTGTGTGAGACTGAGGATGTGTGTGTGTGTGTGTGTGAGACTGAGGATGAGTGTGTGTGAGACTGAGGATGAGTGTGTGTGAGACTGAGGATGAGTGTGTGTGTGAGACTGAGGATGAGTGTGTGTGAGACTGAGGATGAGTGTGTGTGAGACTGATGATGAGTGTGTGTGAGACTGAGGATGAGTGTGTGTGAGACTGATGATGAGTGTGTGTGAGACTGAGGATGAGTGTGTGTGAGACTGAGGATGAGTGTGTGTGAGACTGAGGCTGAGTTTGTGTATGTGTGTGAGATGAGTGTGTGTGAGACTGAGGATGAGTGTGTGTGAGACTGAGGATGAGTGTGTGTGAGACTGAGGATGAGTGTGTGTAAGACTGAGGATGAGTGTGTGAGACTGAGGATGAGTGTGTGTAAGACTGAGGATGAGTGTGTGTGAGACTGAGGATGAGTGTGTGTGTGTGTGTGAGACTGAGGATGAGTGTGTGTGAGACTGAGGATGAGTGTGTGTGAGACTGAGGATGAGTGTGTGAGACAGGATGAGTGTGTGTGAGACTGAGGATGAGTGTGTGTGAGACTGAGGATGAGTGTGTGTGAGACTGAGGATGAGAGTGTGTGAGACTGAGGATGAGTCTGTGTGAGATGAGTGTGTGTGAGACTGAGGATGAGTGTGTGTGAGACTGAGGATGAGAGTGTGTGAGACTGAGGATGAGTGTGTGAGACAGGATGAGTGTGTGTGAGACTGAGGATGAGTGTGTGTGAGACTGAGGATGAGTGTGTGTGAGACTGAGGATGAGAGTGTGTGAGACTGAGGATGAGTCTGTGTGAGATGAGTGTGTGTGAGACTGAGGATGAGTGTGTGTGAGACTGAGGATGAGAGTGTGTGAGACTGAGGATGAGTGTGTGAGACAGGATGAGTGTGTGTGAGACTGAGGATGAGTGTGTGTGAGACTGAGGATGAGTCTGTGTGAGATGAGTGTGTGTGAGACTGAGGATGAGTGTGTGTGAGACTGAGGATGAGAGTGTGTGAGACTGAGGATGAGTGTGTGAGACAGGATGAGTGTGTGTGAGACTGAGGATGAGTGTGTGTGAGACTGAGGATGAGTGTGTGTGAGACTGAGGATGAGAGTGTGTGAGAATGAGGATGAGTGTGTGAGACTGAGGATGAGTGTGTGTGAGACTGAGGATGAGTGTG
>CM060632.1:33447648-33455148 GCA_030578275.1 Meda fulgida | reverse complement strand
CACACACACTGACGGACAAACACACACACTGATGGCCCAAACACACACACACTCACGGCCCGCAACTCACACACTCATGGCCCAAACACACACACTGACGGACAAACACACACACTGATGGCCCAAACACATACACACTCACGGCCCGCAACTCACACACTCACTGACAAACACACACAATCACGGCCCAAACACACACACTGACGGACAAACACACACACTCACGGCCCAAACACACACACTGACGGACAAACACACACACTGATGGCCCAAACACACACACACTCACGGCCCGCAACTCACACACTCATGGCCCAAACACACACACTGACGGACAAACACACACACAGATGGCCCAAACACATACACACTCACGGCCCGCAACTCACACACTCACTGACAAACACACACATTGACGGCCCGCAACTCACACACTCACGGCCCAAACACACACATTCCAGCATTGCTTAGCATAGATCATTGAATCTGATGAGACCGTTAGCATGTCTCTCAAAAAAATTAACAAAGAGTTTCGATATTTTTCCTATTTAAAACTTGCCTCTTCTGTAGTTACATCGTGTGCTAAGAGTGACAGAAAATGAAAAGTTGTGATTTTCTAGGCCGATATTGATATGTCTAGGAACTATACTCTCATTCCTGCGTAATAATCAAGGAACTTTGCTAAAGAGATGCTAATGGTCTAATCAGATTCAATGATCTATGCTAAGCTATGCTAAAAGTGCTAGCGCCAGACCCGGAGATCGGCTGAATGGGTTTGAAAACTGAAAATGAGCCTATTTTCAAAAAAAGTGGAGTGTTCCTTTAACAAACGCTGGATTTACATTGCATTTTTTTGTGGCACAGATTAGATATGACCCACAAAACAAGCACATGATTTCTGAAATTCTCAGATGGGTTTCAGGCCTCATTCATATATGGAAATAAATCTGATATGAATCAGATACGCGCGATATTCTCCTGTCAATGCTAGTCGTACGTCATTGAAAAAGCAATGGTAGCGAATGACATCACGCGATCATATGACTCTTTTCAATGGCACAATGGAGGACGAAGACTCAGCTCAATGTATTGCTGACTTTTAAAGATGGTGTGGAAAGCAAAAGCTTTTAATATCATTACAAATCACACCGTTTTTACTTTTATTTTCCGCCTAAGCTTTTCCGGGTCAGTAATCTACCTTGGGTTCTTTTACCGAATGTATGTGTAATGCAAATAGGGATCACTTATATAAAAGAAGATGTAAGCTGGTCGTCAAAAAAATGGGATGTAGTCATTAATCATAATTGGGCATCAAGACCTGCAGAATAAATGCGGCCAAAGTCTCAAAATGTGCTCATATTTGATCCTAAAGTCTGTAATCAATACACAGATCTGAAAATGAAATAATGAACCACTTCTCATCAAACTGAGATCAAATTATCTTAAATTATATCTCTAAACTTAAACTGTATGACAACTATTGACTCATTGTTAGGAATTTTAGGAAAAACATCTGAGACAAAATTGATAAATACAAGTAAAAGAAGTGAAAAAACAGACTCACACAAGGTTTAGAAGAGATCTCGACAATGTCTACAACTTTACTCAAATCTGTCCGCAATCAAATCACAAAGATCTCAACGAGATCAAATCAATATCTTAATTTTAATTTTATATTCTCTTTATAAACTGCGTTTCTCAGGAATTTTAGGAGCTTCTGAAGAGATGTCTCAAACTTTGTCTGTAATCATAACTCAGAGATGTTAAAATGAGCTCATGAAACACTATCACATTGAGAAGAAATGTTTTTAGATACTCTTCGTTTCTCTGGAACTTTAGGAGAAACATCCGAGAAAAAGTTGATCAATTCCAATGTGATCAAATGGAGAATTTCAATCCCAATGCAAACATTCCAAATAAAATGATCTGAGCCGCTCCACATTGATTTTACAGCTACTGGAAGAGACACATTTGGGTTTGTTTATTTGAGGAGAAACATCGAGACAAAGTTGATTCTTGTTGATAACCGAGACTCTGCTGAGTTTATAAGAGAAATGTCTCGTTTCTACTGGGATCATGTGTTTTATGAACTAACTGACCTGATCAAGTTTGTCTTGTTTTTATCACATACACAGACTATTTACTCGGTAACAGTTAAAATGATTGACGGCATGAAGTGCAATATCCTTGTGGAATTATTAACAAATAGGCCTACACACGTCCACACGCTTGCAAAACATCTCTGCCTCGTCTCGATTTACACAATCCCTCGGGCGAGAATCGCAGAGAGAACCGAGAACCCCTGATGGACAAACAATAAATGTGTCCCATGTGGCGTCCAACAAGATCAGGTTTCTTACTGCTGTTTGTGATCTGCGCTGAGTAATTACACTCGTCTACAAAATAAAGCCTGGGCAAGCTAACGCGAGCTAGCGCAAGCTAACTAAAAGCCTCCCGTGAGGAGAGAGTCAGCAGAGGTTGTGGGACCGTGTCAGTCGTCAGTGGACAGTAATGATTAACCCAAAGCTCTGGACACCAGCCAACTGCACTCATGCTGATTTACCCCCCGGCGTCAGAAGATCACCGTCATACGCCTTTGTTCCACAGTTTTCCAGAACACTGGCGCTCTGTTCCTCCGACACCGACTTTCTTCACATTGTTGGTTTTTTTATTTCACCAAAAAAGCACATTAGCAGCCTTAAAATGATTCATGAATCATGTTCATGACAAGCAGTTCAGAAAGCTCAAAAACAGCTTGAATACTGAAGAGATTTGCTGTTCTCATCCATCGAGAGACATTATTTCACTGGCGGTAAACAAACTTCTTTTAATGCACCCGTTTATGAAGTATGATGAGTTCATAATCCAGGTGAGAGCCGAGAACGCATCCTATTGTTTAAAAAGTAGATTCAAACCCAGAGGCAATTGTCATTATTTATGAATTTTTGTGATTTAGGTTGAAATATTGCTGGCTTTAATCACCATTTTCTTGTGATTCATCCTTATTTGTAAGTAAATTTGGATAAAGCATCTGTTAAAATAATAAATGATATGCATATGCATGATATGCATGACAATGCATATATACATACCATAAATGTTTAATTACACAAGTTTATTATCATGGATCATGTGACACTGAAGACTGGAGTAATGATGCTGAAATACAGCTTTGATCACAGGAATAAATAACACTTTACTAGATATTCACACAGAAAACAGATGATTTACATTACAATAATAGTTCACAATTTTACTGCATTTTTGATCAAATAAATGCAGCCGCAAAAGAGACTTCTTACCAATTATTAGATAATCTTACCCGAAGATTAATGGAAAGGTAGTGTACATGTGTGTGTATATATATATATATATATATATATATGCCAGATAGCAAATCTAATCCAAATGTCACTGTCCTTTATCTCAGAGGTTGTTTTCTGAACTCAGACTCATAGAAACCAGGAGTTTGCTTGAATCTCATGTTTGCAACAAAAATCGCCCGCAAAACTCGCAGACGTGATCTGATGACATATAATTTCCCTTTTATAGTATAATGTGTTCAAAATTGCTGCTTGAAAGTGCCTTCAGCGACTATCTGGCTTCCTCTGATCGCAGTTCACCGGGTTTGGCCCAGCAGAAGAAGCAGGTAATGTTTAACTTCTTAACTTTCTCTGATGGTCAGAAGAAACACTGATGCACGTCTCGTCTTGAAGCTTCTCAAGCCATGATGTCGTGACGTCTTTGTTCAACAGGTCAGTGAAGTCAGCAAGGGCTAATCTCTGCCATCTGACTAGTTCAGGCCTCGAGGGACGATGCCAGCGCTGCGGGACAGATCATGTAAGTTATTGTTTGAAACTGTGACGGCATGGACGAGCTTATCGCAGCTCTGCTAATCCCGTCAAAGCCAGAGAATTATGACAGGTCAGCGGTTGCCAAAACAATAGCCTTACGTCTGGCTTTCCTGCCGGCCAAATACGATTATTTACAACGAGTCTTATCTCTTATTTTAGAGAAGCGTTTGCAGCGCTTGCAACTCCAGCTCTTCACTCACAACAAGACTTTAATGTTCTTAAGAGAAAAATATGACAGCTCAGCTAAGAATATATGTGTGTTTTGGCTTTGGTGCATTAAACTAGTGTAATAAGTTAAAAAAGGGTCAAATGTAAAAATATTTGGGGCTCATTCAGTAGTCATAACACAGATAATCAGCATTGCACTGCAAAAGCAGAAATACGTTCAACACTTTATTTAGAATAGCTTCATTGATCTTTCACTAAAAAGTCCCGAAGCAAATGCAGAGTACCGAACTACATAATGCATGAAAAAACTAAAGTTTTCATGCATTTTCACAATGCAAACATGTCACCAATTCCAATACGACTTGAGTAAAAGTCTTAGAGTATCTGATTTTAACCGTATAAGTATTTTACTCAAACTGAATTTAGGCTAAAAGATCCACCTCGACACCCAAGAGACATGCCAGGGAAAATAAAAAGATGATTTGTAAGATGAGAACTTCTAGCAGAAACACACTGCTGCAGAAAGAGTCAGGTGCCATGCACAAATGTAATGGAGAAGAGAAAAAGTTGCTATTTGATACTCAGTAAAACTACAAAGTAGCCACAATGATATAAGTACAGTAACAATTTACTCCAATACTTTACACCACTGGTAGATGAATGTTTAAATGTCAATAAAAGCCTAAATTAAATCTGTTCATCATATAAAGCGATTGAGTCTCTTCAGAAAATTTGGATTAAATTGCTCAATTCATATGGATTACTTTTACAATCCTAAATGTGACGCTGCACCACAACACCAGTCTCGAGCCGCACGCGTGTATCTGTGGCATAGCCAATATATGGGTCAGAATTATAGATTTTTCTTTTATGGCAAAAATCATTAGGATATTAAGTAAAGATCATGTTCAATGAAAATATTTTGTAAATTTTCTACCGTAAAAATATAAAACATTTATTTTTGTGAGTGAATGCAGCACAATCGTGAACATAAATGCACAACTTTATAGACGATTTTATCAATGTTTTATTTATTTTTTTGCATCCTCAGATTCCAGATTTTCTAATAGTCATATCTCAGCCAAATATTGTCCGATCCTAACAAACCATACATCAATGGAAAGCTTATTTATTCAGCTTTATATGATGTATACATCTCAATTTCAAAAAATCTACCCATGTGACTGGTTTTGTGGTCCAGGGTCAAATATGAACTTTTTGAAGCACCAAAGTTTCAGTTGCATAGGTGTCAATGGAGGGACAGAAATCGCTCAGATTTTATTGACAAAGATCTTTATTTGTGTTCTGAAGATGAACGAAAGTCTTAGAGAGTGAGTAATCAATGACAGCATTTTCATTTTAGGGTGAACTAACCCTTTAGCTGAATAAATGCTTCATACGGAGGTGGTCTTGAATCCTGTTGAAGCACGTGCGGTTTCTCGTGTTTCTCAGTAAGTGTTTTCACAGAAGCCGAGTCTTTCAGACCTTGATCTAAACCCTGATGAACCGTTCTGTGGAAAGCCACGAGCGTCTGCATCAGAACACCTCAGCGGTTCATCACGACCACATCTACTCTTCTGAGGCCGTCAGTGAGGTTAAGACATGCAGGAGTGACGTCTGCTTTATCACTATATCAGCTTCACACCGAAAGCCCTGGACACTCTCTCACATATTTCACAGACAAGCTACTCTAATGCATTTATTATCAGTCAAACCAAAAACGATTCAGACACCAGATATATTGTTTTACTAGTGTGTGCAGGACACTAGAGTTCATTTAGAAGTGAGGAGAGCAAAATAAAGGAAACTGTGACATATTACACCTAAAAAACTCTTCATACAGCGACTACAGGTAAAATGTATACAAATGTGTGACCAAAAATGATCCTCCACTTTGAGCTGATCATGTTTTCTTCAGTGTTTTTCTGTAACTGCTGATGCTCTTTTACACACACACTGAACAACATGAAGCATTGCTTGGCCACTGGTGGAGCTAAACTGGTATTATCTAATTGTGTAGTTAAATTTACCAGCTGACAGATATTCATCATAATTCATGTGTGAGAGTCTAACAGAAGGACGGACAACACCAGTGAAATATCCCTGAGTTCTGCTCATATTAACACCATTCTCTGAACTACAGCGAATAAACGGATGATGTGAGAATTTTTTTTAGTGCAACAAGCATCGCCAAACAGAATTGCGAAACTAATGATTGTTTCCAAACATGTTTCCAGACTCTCAGCTGTTATTGGTCAGTGGAACAGAAACTCACTCTATTGGTCGGGTCACAAGTTGACTTGTTTTTGTTGCTTAAACAAAGTGAATGTATTTAATCCTGCATGTGAATCATGTTTTGCTTCTTATTTTGATGGGATTACAGTATGTCTGAAGCGATGACATCACAGCACAGCATGCATGTGTACGAACAGTCGATAAGTCAGAGAAGCATCCAATCGTGAGTGGAGAACGCATGCTGTGTAAATGTGACAGAATCAGCCGGAGGAGTTTATGCTGAACTCTTCAACTCTCATCGGCTCACGTTACAGATTCATTATAAACCTGCTCAAATTTCTCCTAGAATAAAAGATCTCAGTGTGACACGAGTTCTGCAGTTTTCTCTCACCACACCGTAGACCTTCTGACTTATACAGGGTTTCAACATCTCTCGCTGTGTCCTGCGTTATAACACGTGGAAAAAAGCGGCCTGCTAGATGCATACATGTAAAATATCAAAGTATAAATCCAGTGCATGCCTTTCTATTACAGTGTTGTGATTGTAGATATTCAAAAGGTTGAATATTTGTTGTTTAGGAGTTTTAAAAAAAAGTTGCATTACAACACGTCTTATCTTATCTTTATATACTGAATAAATGTTTTGTAGTTTTGAGTAGGTTGTGGGAGTGCATTACAACAAACACACAAAAAGTAAGTGTATATAGTAAGTAAGTTTCACAAATATAGTTTATACTATATATATAGTAAGTTTCACAAATATTTACCAAAAAATTTCAAGTAACACATCGAATTAAGCATGAAACTGTAGAATGAATGAAATAGTATTTTCTTGTAAATGTACTTCAATAATCTGTTTTATTTACAACTTTACTTGGAAAATTTTTCTTTTTCTTTTTAAAGTAAATAACAGCTAATATACCACAGGGCTGTTGAATGCTTGAATCTGATTGGTTGATGAACTTTCTAAGGTGTGCAGTTCCAGTAGTTCCAGCAGGCTTCGACCGCATTACAGCTTTATATCACTTCACCACATGATTTCAGTGATTTCAAAGGTATTTATAGCCGACAACCGCAAAAGAACCAAAACACACAACGACACTGACCAAGAAAATAAATATAGTAAACAATAGGATAAAACCACAAATCATTTCCATGTTTTCTGCAACCAAATTATGTTTTATTATATACAGAAAGCACTTACTCTCTTTCTCCCACTCAAACACACACACACACACACACA